>UZAN01040401.1:9425-30603 GCA_900618425.1 Echinostoma caproni | reverse complement strand
TGAACCTCGTGAGGTGTGGCCACTTCACAATCACTGATGACGGATGTCACCTCGGCTGGTGATGAAACGTTTGCAAGCCAAATACGAAGCTCGGCGAACAGGCGAAATGGAACATTTTTCTATATTCATAAAAATTATCCTACTGTGATGTGAACAAGGAAGACAATCAAGGATGATTTCCGAATTTCAATCAGACCGAAAGGCAGATTCGGGCGCATGATCAAAACAAAAACGATGGTTGGATCTCCTTGGCCTTGGTTGCTTTGCTGAATGCTACCAAAACTATTCCTTTTGATGCCAAATACGGCAAAGCGCGTAAATCTCTTAGAGAGTCTGAGGAATGACCGCGAGAAGCAGTGGATAGGGGAGTGTAGAGAGATAGAGACGGTTGTGGTTAAAGCGAAACCCTTAGAACAGTGGATTAATTTGCATTTTGCTCCACAATGGGATGAACAGACTGGGCGCGTAGTTCAATATACGTGATTCAAACATCCACCTAGCACAAATCAGTTTTACATTTGTTTCCCGTTATGAATATCTCATAATCAGCTGACTTACCTCACCCGTGTCCACAAGTATATTGAGAACCTTTTGTGCAAGAGATTCTTTGACTTTTGGCTAGAGTTATAAGAAAACGTGTGGATGTAAACGATTAGGTGCTTACAGGTTCATTTGTAAAGGTTTCACGAACAGAATACGAAACAACTGAATGCTACAAACAATATTTGACTAGCCGTGTGAATGAATGACTGGAATATTGATACTGGTTAACACTTTAATAATCGCTTCCCAGTCAGATTTGACGGAAGGAACGCTGATTCTAATATCGTTCGTTGAATTTTAATACCAATGTTTAGCAATCTGACGAGGATTAGTGCAAAGTTATTTCATCGCGCAAAATGATGGTGTTCGGCTTCCGTTACATATAATTGTTGGTGTGGAAATTCATCATAAACTATCCGACTAAAATCAGTAATGCTGTTCCGTTGGTCAGTCAGTATAGAATTGAGACAACCACGAGACACGGGCGAGCCGAGGGAAAACCAGCGAGTCCACCCGAATCATGTGTATATTTGTTTGATGAACTGGAAGATAATTGAATACGTGTTTTGAGACTATTTGGAATCCACATTCTTGTGCAGTTTGATTATTAGATCAACAATTGGGCGGTTAAAACGTAGGGCTTTTAATACAACCATGAGAGACGTACTGTTTTTCGACAAATTTTGGACAAACTTACCAACAAAGAAAGACTATGGTGTCTAGACAACCAGGCTTTTGCACTCGGAGCATATTTGATCAGTTGATTAAAATTGGCTGCGACGCATAATCTAGCTGACATGACAAAAATAGAACGGAATATATAACTACACTTGAGGCTGGCTGTAGCGGAATTCTCAAAAATCAAGCCTAAAAAGGTCCAAGTTTGCGGGAATACCAAAGCCTTATTTTACGACCAGTTCAACGCATAAAAGGTACCAGTCATGCGTAATGAGCAACTTCTGGAATACATGTAGATGTGGACGTACTGGACAAGTGAGTAACAGGTCACGCACTTCACCCATAAAATCAGCAAACCGATCGTGATAGATTGCCAGAGGCCAAACATCGTTGAAAAACCTGGGTGACGTAAGACAGAAACGAATTAGTAAATACGGATTCATGTTTGCGTTTTACATCTGTATCGGACTAATTTTGTCTCTGCAACTCATTCAAACAAGAACAATAGAATTNATGTTGATTTTTACAGAGGCACAAACAGTGTTTACTGAAAATCTTGCTGTACCAAAGTTATCTTGTTATCAACTCTACAACCATTCCAACTATCATATATGAAGTGTCTTAATTTAGTAACCCAGAGTTTGTAATCTTTGACTGACAGAATATGACCCGGGTTGGTGATTGACGGTTGATAATCACGTTGTTTACATTAGTAGTCTACGGCAATCATCCATACTATATTATATATTACATTATATTTCATACTCGTCTAAGGCCAGACTGTGTGCCAATTAAATCATAGTACATTAATATCTATAAAAAGAAATTAAGAGATGAGCTCAGTTAGTCAGTCAGTCAGTCAGTTAGTTAATCAGTGTATACACTTTCACAGTCTGTGACTAGTTGGAATATTAATCCACCTTCATTCAATCACATTTATATTGCAACGACTTGACAAGTACAAAGCAAACTCGGGCTCTGTTCTATTATTTTTGATTAGTATGCTCTGCTAACCAAAATGGGTTGACTCTTCGGTGACGATAAATGTATAGAACACTGTGATTAGTTATTACGATTGATAAAATTTCTAACGCCTGAATGTCTGATTCATTGTTGAGAAATGTTTACGTTGGCAATCAGATGACCGATTGGACTCTTTTTGTGCAAGTAGGTGTACGTAATTTTTGAGAAACCTTTGGATTCACATTTTGTTAATTCAAGAGGAATTTTTTAAGCTGATTTGTTTTACCATCGGTGACCTGCACCCTTTTTAAAAAAAGTCGTTCACCTTATGCCCATAACAGTGAGTTTTGGATTATCTATGGCTGAGTCATAACACTAGAGGCTGCTGTTCCGACGAATGAGTTAATGCGCTCAGTTTCTAACAGTGGGTTGTGGATAGTTGTGTTGAGATGATGTTTTCCCTACGTTTTGCTTGTTACATCCTAAATTCTCTTGTCAGTTGAGCCGATGGATCCTCACAGCTTTTCAAACCCCAAAAGTTCTAGACAACTTTAAGGAATTTACTTAACCTTTACTCTATTTTCTTTGCTCTAAACGACGACATTTCACAATTTAAGAACTTCATTTTTCCCCCGTTTAAATCACTATGTAACCAGTCAGTAAAATTCGAAAGGAATATGCATTTTTCATGTACACGCCTGAAATCTTTTTGGGACTCCAATGAAATCTCTACAAGCATTACATAGTTATCTGGCCATTGTTATGAATCAGAAGTAAAGCTGATTTGCCAAATCTACTAAAATTCAAACCCACGCAGGATGGATGAGTGTTATGCTTTAAAGTGGTAACGTGTGGCAAGCGTTAGAAACCAGGCCGGGTAGCCCAAATGAAAAGGGCGTTGAATTATTTGTTGCCTCTATCTGAGTTCGAATCGCAGTCGAACCGGTGTAGGCATGCATTGTGGTTAGTTCTGGGATTGTTTTCTTTTCCACATACTCGTTCATATATACTTTTCATATCAATCAATGATACAGTGTGACATGCTTCGCATCCGGCTAGTTCAGTTTTCATATTGCAGTGGACGATCTTCCATTCGTTGCAGATAGTTGGTGACCCCAATCCATTGAAAACCGGCCGTTTATCGAAGATGTCTTCCCTCACCTAGAAATAGTTCACATTCAACAGTCTTGCGTATCCGTTGTGGGGCACACCCCTATGCTCATCCTAAATGAAACACACAACACCCTGTTCGTCAAAAAAGGTAGCCCCCGTCGGTAATTATGATCCTGAAGTTCTTCGCCGTCAGCACGAGATAGTTTGGCCTACGCAAAAAAAACAACTGTACCTGTATGTGATACTTTCAACCTTTGCAGGATCGGAACATAGGAGATATTTCACGAAGGACAGATTAGTGTGCAACTTCCGTGATTTGACGCCCCCACGTTGACGTACTGAGTTCACGTGATCCCCAGAAATGTAACAGCTGTCTCGTATGCATTCAGGAATCACGGAAGTCACGCCACAAGATTGCGAAATATTGTGATATTCAAGAGGAGAATATTAAGCAAATCAATCGAGCAGTTTAAAATCAGAAATGAAATACAAAAATGTCGAAAGAGAGAAAGAACTGATAAAAAAGATCATGATATGCATAACTCTCAAACCTAATTGGTCCTTTTTGAGAAGCTCAGGTCAATAACTTTTCACAATACTCACCCCTAAATTGCACAATGTATCTCTGATTCAATAAAGAAGAATCTCCACTTCTTGCTAGTTGATTGGTTGAAATTCATCACAGAATGCATTTAGTGGTGATCAAATAGGTCATTACAGAAAGAAAAATCTTGGGAATCGATTATATGAAATAAAGAACCAGTACCCTCGTTGTTCATGCGTGATTCTAGGAGGCGTGTTTTGATAGATGTCTCTGAAACCAATGAAGGCGTTACTAAAACATTAACGATGCAACGCCATGATTGTTCTGCACCCGTCTGCGGATCCATCTGATGGGAAGCTGGGAGAGAGCTGGATTGTCTTCTGAACTGTATCAACAATGTTTCACATTGTCTAAAGTTACTGATTGGACGGCTGTCACAAGTATTTAGCACGAATGTCACAGAGTTTGTCAGAGCAATAATAAATCTGCACAGCGTTTCCTTGTTGTAAATAAACTTCATTCGCATTGAAATAACCATCTGATCGACCATCTGAGGGATCTGCGCGATAGAACAACGGATCAGCTGAGGAAATACAAATATCCAGGTGAGTTATGCACTACTTTGAAAGAGAAACAGGTCTTCGTTTAGCAGGACGATACAAGGTTCCAGGACATATTATAACAGTTGACGGGAAGAGGGTTACTCTTTTGGCGAACAGTGCACTTCTAATTTGATTAGGGTGAATCCTCGAAAACAACGTATTGCTAAGTGGCCTCCTTCTATATCATTATCAGCGCATACTGAACTTACTCATACAAATCCGGAATCAACTGCTCATCAAAACGAGATAGAAGATTATTGAACAAACGTTCGTGCATGTTGTACAATCGAATGTAGTTTGAGGCCGGGAATTTCTGGTGAAAAACGAAAAATGGTGGGTCCAAAAAAGACAATTTCATTCACGCAAACGATAAAAAGTTTGGTGACGAATTGTGATATCGCGGGCAACCACATTGCAATACAAAAGATTAAATGTGTATGACCAGAATGCACTAATTTCAAGAGCAATCCATGCAGCGATGCGTGGTAGATACACTTAGAAATCGATGAATTACTAACTGGGTTGACACTCATTTTCAAATAGTAATGAACCCCAAAGAGATTGATACTGCTTCGTAATCAAGCCAAACGAAAACAATATGCATTAGTAACTAAAGACAGAAGTTTAAATAAGAGTCTGAAAGGCGATCTGAATGCAGGTTTTGTCCAGATTCAATTATCATTTATCTGGAATTTTCGGGATGGACCAAGAGCAGTCCTTTTGCACTTTCTTGTTACTACTCATGACATAAATAAAACCAAAGGTTTCCAACCAATAGACTTTTCAAGTAGCCTATGTCGAGGAAACCCTAGTCACTATCTCCCAGTGATGGTGGTTTTCCCACTTTAATGCGAAAACTAAAATTCAAGACTCGTGCTATATACGGGCCGGTGAACCACTGGCAGTTTACCTAGGAGAGTTAATTAAAATCCCTGACGCCAAACCAACCAAGGAGAGGCATATAAACCACACACAAACACAGACCTTCCTGGCTATGACACTGATCATCGGCTCGTTTAGGTATCGAGGGGTATTACGCACCTTGACCGTCAGACCCCGCCCAAAGAACGTATGATCCAATGATCGGGACACCGACCCTCAGTTGGTTGCATTATTCATAGACCACACAGCTGCATTGCGGGTCATATATATTATAATATAATATATAATAATATATAATATTATATATATATAATATTATATACTAATATTAATATAATATATAATATATTTCACAATAAGTAGTATGTGTATGACTGGACAAAATTTCCCACTCATCAGGCATGCGTATCCCGTAATCTTTTGCCAGTTCAATAATATACTTGTACCCAGGAACATATATATCCCACAGTGCAGCAAGATTTCAAACATTTTATTGAACATGTTCTACTAAATTATTATTCCCCTTTGATTAATCAATGAAGACAATTATTCCCCATCCACCCATTTCTCGATGGGAAAAAGCTGATTGCGCACTACTTGATTTTTCATATCATCTCGTTTATCACTTCTCTCTCTTAATGCCTTAATCAGTCTTATTGCAACGTGCCATTCTGTTTCCATTCCTCTTGTCTTCCTATACTCCATCCATGCCTAATTTTCCAAATTCTCTGCTTAATCAGTACGCGAACGATGCTACGGTCGGAATCACCCACCTTGATGCATCTTTCACTTCCACCTTTCAACATGCTGTTCTCACTTTAGAATCGTACCCACGTTAAAAATACGCGATGATACCATTATCCAACAAGTGAAAGTCAGGTATCTGGGTATACTAAACAGTCAAAATTTATACTTTTTGATCAAGTTGGAAAGTTCAGAAAATTATCATTCTATGTCCTGTGCTTGTCAGCTTTATCCATCCCTCACTTCTTGATACGCGGCTTTCCTTTTGTATGCATTTTACCCCTTTAGCTGTGCAGGTTTCCTTTCATCTTCCCAAGGATTCTCAAAAAGTTAATTTCCATACCTCTAGTATATCCATTTGGAAGTAGCGGGATTTCCCGAGAAATATTCTGTCACGTCATCGTTTTACAACATACAAAGTCATGTCTTTTGTTATCCACAAACGTTATGACCAATCGTTCGTATCCCTTAAGTGTTGATCTCATTGTGTGTCCGCTTCTTCCACCCGAATCTCCTATTACACTTTATTTGCTCACAAAACCGCTTGCCGGTCTTTTATGGTGCCTCATCTTGACTGATTTATCAGTAACCCAAAACTCATCTCTTCTGAACTAAACGAAGCATCGTAAACTGTTGTTTTGTCCTTGCTATCCACAATTCTGTNTAGCTCTACTTTGATTACGTGGCTACTGACTATTCAGCTTTCGGGATGCATAAAACATACACTTGATTAGACTTGACTTTGATAACGCACGTGTAACCTCCGCATGTGAAGTTTCGAAAGAAACTACATCTAGTTACAATTTTGTTGTTGAGAGGTGTGTACTCACAGCTAAAACATGTTTTGTGTTTCCCTGAGCGGATTTTACGATTAACTGTGCTGTTTCAAACCAGGCTCACTCACCTTCCACGGGACACGGTATTGTTTCTTTCGTGCCTAATGTGAGCCGGTCACAAATCAGTGAAATTTATTTCAGTGTATTATATCATGATAATAATAATATGAATAGGAATAATAGATAACGTTGGTTGGGGCATGTGTTACGGATGTCATCAGATAGGTTGCCTCGGCGATCGATGTTTGCCCCGGCAGGTAATGGGTGGAAAAAAGCCAAAGGTGGTCAAGCTAAGACCTGGCATGAGGGTATGAAGACCCTGACCAGGGGACGGGGTACATAAGTCCCGCCAGGCTCCTTTGATGGGGACCTCGGGATGATTGTAATCGATGGTTCGAGACACTGAGTGATGTGGCTGTGTCGTAAACAGTCGCGTTTGTGCATCTTGTTAATCTCTTTGCAACATTGGTGCGATGAAATTCTACAATTTCTCGTTGATCCTACTTTCAACCTTACTATCTTTCTCTTAATGTTTATTCAAAGGGGCAGCCAAAGGACAGCAACCTAAACCGGTGCACGAAAGTCCATGGTTATTGGTTGTCCAAACTGAACTGAACTGAACAACAATATCAATGATCATCGTGATTGGTGTTGGAAAAACCTGTTTCGAACACTCCTTTGTGCATTCATCTGTGCTCATCACTGTTGATTGTGAGAACTAATAGCTTGTCTTTCAGTAACTGAACGGAATAATGCTTCGCTCACATCAAGACCGAAAGAAGACACTTTACAAGATAACCAAATTTCGATTAATTGCCTCAGTCAATGAATTAAAACAAATAATTCTAAACGGGTGGTATCGTGTTGGTTAATCCTAGTGAATGAATGTGTACAGATACAAAGAGGGTTTCTCTAATTAGAAACAAAGAGGTCAGCACAAGCTACGAAAGGACAATTTCCTCCCCTCCCACCCCCACCCGCTCGCAACAGTTCAACGGCGGACCGAGTCGAACACAGTGAGAACAGGGGACGAAAATAGTCGGTGGAGAAGAACGCGTATATAAACGAACGGGCACAGGCAGAACACTGCCACTTCACAAGCACTGATGATGTCACCTCGGCTGGTGATGAAACGTTTGTAAACAAATTGCCAACCTCGGCGATTAGGCGAAATGGAATTCAGTTCACCCGAGCTACGAGAACGGATTTTCAATATTTTGTCAGCAAGCTACATCAATTTACTTGCAGTTGCGATGCGGCATACGTAATAGTACACACCACCCATCACAGCCGATGACATAACATACAGCAAACGGGTTTGGTGAAGCCAATGACGACAGTTCGGGGTTAAAATGATCCTGGGATCAGCTATCGCAAAACACTTCAGGCTAACCCAACAATTAATTCATCCGCTTCCTCTTTGAAACACTGATTACGCAACCTTTGGCAACTAGCCAAGCATTATTAATCCATTCCATGGGTCCCAGCATTATTGATTTAATCAGTTCGCTTACCGTAAAACTGACTTTAGTTTGCCTTCTATCTTTTAACGTCTATTCACCAGGATTTGCTAACCTGATCAAATGTATGTTTTTTTAATCAAGTCAATAAATGCTTTATGTACCCAAAGGGTGAATTTCCAACAATTTACGAACTTGTACAGTTGATAAATAAATCGAGGTGCGACCAACAAAACAAATAAATAGGGAATTCTATGTTGTAGTAAACGAGAAAACAGGTTAATCCAACATTCTATCCCAGAGGTGGGTGACAGTTGTCTTACAATTAATCAATCGCCGAGCAATGTATTGAATTAGACTGTTTCTTTATGTTTGTTTAAATCCATCGACTGAGGAGAATAAGACTGAATGCTCACATTTGTGATGTGACTGCATTCGGACTTGATGCAATAGATAACGAGGACTTAGAGTTGCAAATAACTTTCCTGTTTGGAAGCTGTATAAGGTGTGGAGCGAAGTGTACTATCTTTCAGTAATCAGGGAGACTTACCTTCTTTGATAAACAAACAATCGATTGCACAAGATTGTATTTATTCACGTGCAGGCAGAAATACCCGTTCCCCTCATCGGCCTGTCCCGTTTTAATCAAACGACCCTGTTGTCGTAATGCAATGAGTGGGAAAGAAACATGTTGGGAATTACGGTGATGATGATGTAGTGGAAATCTGTGTTGAACAACTTCATTAATAGAAAAACAGGCGTGGCACACTAAACTACCCTGGGCTTACATTGTGTAGACGTGAAATAAAAATGCAATGTTGGGGAGTGAGAGAAAATTTATACTCTTGTCCTAAGTATGTCAACTATCGGGAATGGCCTATCAGCGGGAGATGGTTTTCACCCGTCAATTAACAATGTATGTATGTTTTGACTTGATGGGGTTGGGGTGTGGGAGTGGTCACGGCAGAAGAGCGCACCACGGTTTTGTGCGTCTATTAGGAGGTCCTTTACATGGACCAGAATGTGCAACTGGTAACCTACCCATAACGGCATTTAACTTTCCAGTTCAATATTCTCAGACATTCAGCTGGTGAATGATTGGATTAGCCCACTCGGTGTTTTGCAGGCAACAGGCACTGATGACGTTATTCTTTGGTTATTTTTTCAATCTCCAGTTAACCAGGACTTCAGATGAACAACTATCGCACTAAACAGTTAGAAGCTGGACAACAACCATACACACAGTTGATCTGAAATGGTCTTTGGAACCACTGTTACATAATCCTCATTACTATTATTACCGTAATACGAAGGTGTTAACTGTGATCATTGACAGTTAGATTACGTAATCCAGTTGTGTGGGTAGATGTGATGAACACAGACACTCCTTTTATCGTGGGTATGGATGTTCTGACCTTCAATTATTGCTTTGCAAACGTACAAACTAAATGATGCATGATTATAGGCCATTGCAGTTTTTTTCTGTTTTGTTTACCATGTGCAATCAGATCACCTCAAAGTACCTGCATAACTTGGGTAAGACTAGCATACGTCAGTGCTCGGTCACATTCGAACTGCAACTAACTTCCTTGTCATCCATTGCCACTTTATATACGTCGTATGCTTGCAATATATGTAATACCTCTATTCTCAGAATGTGAACTAGTCAGAGTATTGTTGAGTTATTGTCAACGTTTACATGGAATGATGGTCTGCAAAGACTCGAGCTGGGATAGGGCACGGCAGACAAAGCGATACAGGTTTGCTAAGTGGTTGGGTTTGGAGCCTAACGTGACCTGTATGATCGAGTCTCTTGGCTAAGGTTTTTATACCCTCATACCTGAGGGTGAACTGGACAGGAAACTAAATTTTGCCATGATAAAACTAGATAGAAACAAACAAAAAAAACCGGGTGACTGGTGCTCACGAAAAATTGCGGATAAGAACAATTTTTGTGAGTCTAATAATAAATTTGCCTAACCCTCTTCAGATTTCCATACTCCTGGATACCACAACTATCCCATGATATCAAATCAATGCACAATTTGTGTGTAGATAAACTAGTTGATAAGAATTCCATCCAATAATTATATATGATTGCCCAGGTAGAAAACAACTAGGGTGAAATCAAAAATTCTATCAATTCAGAACGTCTCTCCGAAGAAGAATACATTCCGTTTTCTACTTGCACTCAAGAATACTTGTATGGCCTGTGTATTCAGACTCTCTAGTAAACACAAACAGGATAAATTTATTATGAGCAAATCTAACGGATAGACAATTTGTAGATCACTCCATGAGCAAGGACGATTTAAGGTGTAACTTGTATTGTGCATGGGATTGGTTTGGTTTTCAAACTTAAGGGCCAAAATTATACAGTGCACAGAATGCGGGTTCTTTCTCAGAAATCGTACATCAAGTGAATTTCAAGTTAGTCCAGTGTGGCGTGTAGAACACAAAAAAGTGTATATCCAGTGCTAAGTGTGATCACTCTTGTCCATGTGAGAGACTCTGTGTGGTATGATTGAATATGATAACTCAGGAGCTGGAGCAATGACTTACTCTTCATGTCGATCCTGTTTACTTATTTTTGGCATCTTCACCAAGATAAAACCCTCAGAATTTTCAAATATTCCATTTACGTATTCCATATTAGTCGAAGAAATATGCAGTTTTATGACAATGGTTGAATCCATCACATGAAAGAGCAACCTTTATGGTTTTGCAAAGGGGTACTGAACCCTATCTTACTTCACAAATGTCACTTGTTTTCGATAATTTTTTTTGTGTAATACAGCACTAAACACGGTCGCGAAGTTTCTTATGAAAAACATTACGTAAGATGGATTGTCGAGCATAAATAACGAACAAAAATTTACGCAGACATGGGTCGGGTTTTATGCGTTTGTTTCAGTTCTCATTCAGTCCACACACTTCTAGCGACCAGTTTGTATTGCTTCTATTGAGAATCATTATGTGTTTTCTGTTATTGTATCGACTTAGTTATTGTGCATGCAAATGTACAGTCACCATTAAGGAAGGCGGCCGCGGCCATACAAAGGCTGCAGTCAGCAGTGGCATCATGAACGAGTTTTCAGGCAACAACGTTCGCCGTAGTGTCTGTATGTTGCCAACAAATTAACCGAAATCAACCAAGGTGTTTCTGATTCCGTAATACTTCCAACCAAGCCTATCGTGTCAACATTTACATCCACAGTGGAGAATTGATGCAACGCTGGCGGAGATGGAAAAACTCACTCTTCTATCCCCCTCAGACCAATCTGAAACGGTCAATATCTACTCCTGCGCAATGCCTATCAAGTATAAGACGAATATCGTACAACGTTTAGCATTCGGAGCGTGCTAGACATGTTCCAACGAGCAACTAAAACCCGAAAAGGTTTATTAAGAGCCTTATACAAAGACCGTCACGGTGGGATACGCTAAATGACAACAGTTGATCTTGCGGCTGCTTTCAAAGGCGATGTAGGCAGCTAAATTCCCAGGAGTTTAGCAACAAAGGCGATGGACCTCGCTGATGATTAGATGTATGTAAATATTGAAAAATGCAATCTTAGATCACCTGGCCCAAACGGGGAATCAAGTTAGCGCCGATAATTTGAACGTCTCTTATCGAGTACCTCGAAGTAGGTAGAAGCTCATACGACAAAGCCATTTTGCCGTAGCGGAATGTTTTATCAACTGGTTTATTGAACCCGTCACAGGGTACACAAAAAGATTGGACAAAGCACCACAGCTGCCTTGGCCTCAAGTTGAACTGGAAAGTGACTTCTATCTTGGCCGCTGTCGCAATCTGATGACGTCAGAAAATACAATCAGTCTCGCAACGCTACGGTTCACAAAACCTCACGTGAAACGTGAACCTCACTTCATCAATTCTCGTTCTCAGACAACAGGTCGAGGCCTTTCGTTGTTATCAGATTACGAATAATTAATTGATTAAATAATTAGTTTCATTCAGCACAGAGCAAATGAAGTGTGAACTGAAAAGCTATGAAGTACTGAAGCGCAACAATGTGAATGTTGTGATATTAATAGCAAAGCTATGTCGGTAGAGGATTGTATTCGCGGAGGTTTCGGTTACCGCGGGTAACCTTTCTTAAGGTCGTTTTTACAATCAAATGATTCAGAAGAAAGGATTTTAGGTCAACTAAATTTTTGTCATGTGTGTTTGAATTGTTTTGGTGGACTGAATGAATCGTTGTGTATCATACTAACTCACATTATCAGATGGGGTCAAGAGGAATTGTGACCTTTGTCGGGATTACCCGTTAATGCAGTTAAGTTAGTCCAAACGCTCTGGATCTCCATTCCGTCAGAGTGGTTGTTAATGGCCAAAGCTTTGGCCACTGGAGCGCTCCCTGAAACTGGTTAGGTATCATTAGCAGTGCAACTCCACTGAACTAACCGGGGATCGAAACCCGTACCTCAGAGACAGAACGCAAGCGACTACTCATTTGACCATCGAGTAGCTGACCAGACAGTTTTTCATTTTGCCTATAAGCAATGAAGCACACCTCATTCACACGCCCACACACTGCTATGTTTCACGTTTGTTTTAGTGGCCATACTTACAAAGTCTTCCGACTGCATTCGCTTCTCCAACGGTGCATACAAATCAGGTTTGGTTACCGATAGGTAATAATAACCACCGGGTAATTCGCAACTGACAATCTTCGGATGCTCAAATACAGGCAATAAATGGCAGCCATCTCGAATCGGGTCAGCTGGAGTGTTTTTGAATGGATTGAACAGGTCCAATAATTGTTGACCGAGCTGAAAGTGAGTAGGGAGAATATTATTATTGACGCCATTCGGTTTAGGATTGAAATTGGAATACCTCTAAATAGTAAACGTAAATTTTACAAATGACGACTACTAATCATAAAGACAGATCTTACAAACTGTCGTACTAGTTATAGCTTATTGATCTTAAGACTTGGACATTGAAGAGATTTTAAACCATGAAGCACGAAGGGGCGCAAGAGAGAGCGGTTTCACCCCTGGAATGTGGAAAGATTGTAGCTCGGGATGAGGATTTTGGTGTGTTCCTCGAGCTGGAGGTGTTGTTCACAAACGTCTTGTAGCTAGGCTGGGCAACATTATAACTGCAACTTTGGGAAGCACCAGTTCGCCGTTTGCCCGGTTGGTTGGTCTACGGAAGCAAATCGAGCAGTGAACAAAACAGGGATGACTTTGACAACCAATGAGCCCACAAAATCGCAGCAATTTTTCGCAATGGACCAATAGCATCGACACGAATCCAAAGGCCAATTAAAATCCTCGAACAGAATTATATAAGCCCAGTCAAACCGAGGAGCAATGCTTTCCTGCCGTTACGCTAACGATGTTCCCTAGCCTGTATTTGAAACATTCATGAACAACAGTTCGAGCTCAGAGAACGCACCGACACAAACATGCACCCTTGTTGGAACGTGTAAGCAGTGTGAGCTTGGTGAGAAAAAAGATCACTGTAATTAAGTGAAGCGTTTAGAACGAGATGATATGACTGTGATATGTGCGACGTACGGCGTTTGTGCCTGCATGTGTATGCGAGGTGAGTGGTTGCAGGCGGTAGATAATAGTTAAGTGGATGACTGAATAAAGGGACGTTACGTCACCAAATTACAAGTGGATCCTCATGGTTGGACCGGTGTTTAGGAACGTCTTTTTCAATGTGTGAGGTGTCGAAGTGGACTGCAGTTGCTTCGGCTGTTGCGCTTCGTAATGGTTTGATTCCTTTGATTATACTCCCTTTAACCGCAAATAGAGAGGCCATAAAGCCTAGTCTCCCACTGTAATTTCAAGATCAAGCTGCTCGTTAGGCATTAGTTTATAGACGAATTCCCACCGGGATTTAGATCCGGTGCTAACGGCTGAATCACGGAAAGGTAGTTGGTGGGCAGGCATACGTAATAATTGACCAAGACATTGGAGGCGATGTAGGGCGATTACTGTCGTTTAGAGAGCGATTGTTCACACCCAACACATGACGATGAACCTCACCCGTTGTTCCCACCAGACACGAGCATTTCTTCCGCTGTATCAGTGGTCGAATACGGAAAGTCGATTAGCTTCCTCAACACGGAGAGCTCAGGTCTCGCAATCATAAAGTAGAATACTGTGAACAGCGGCGATGTACACACTACCCTTAAGGGACAGTCAGATATCATCGCGGCGCCACAGGTTCGCAGTTTGGCGGAAAATGCCCTAGCATTTCCCATTCGTGATGTGATCTATTCCCCAACCTCACCTCCAGCTGTGATTGAGCTTCCGAGCTATTTGAAGCTCTCGACCATTTCTATCTGATCGCCAGAAAGAGTAAGTGCAGATACGGGCTCCTGCCAGTCTTGAACAAGCACTTTGCACTCTGATGTTGCAAATCACATGCCATATCTGGATACCTCTATTGCCAAGTTGTTTAAAGCTTGTTGGACTGTCTGTGCATTGCCACCCAATATGGCGGTGTCATAGGCTTATTCTGGGATAAGTCTGACTCCACCGTTTGCTAAACCGGATAAAGCGTCCTGCAGAACATCCTCTATGGGAAACTTGAAGAGAAATGTGGATATAGGGTAACCTTGTTGAACTCCACTGGAGACGGCAAAGGCTGTTGAAAGCTGGCCATACGCTCTAACTCGACCCGAGATATAAAGATACAACTCTTTGAAGATCAATATATACTTCTCAGGTAATCCATTTCTCAAAAAACAGTTTCATTGTGCGGTCCTATTGACAGAGTTGAAGACCGCGTGGATGTCTAAGAATAAAATGATCGTTTGTCTTTGATAGACAAAACGGTGCCTTGGAGGTTATTGGAGGGTGAAGATTCGATCGAAGCATGCACGACCGGCGCGAAACCCAGCCTTGTGTTTAAGTTACGACTCGTTACAAGTCGTATTTCATTATGTTAGCTGCCGGTCGGGATTGATCGGAGTGCGTCGAGAAGGCGTAGAGACTCTGCAGAAATCCAGGGTGCCGCGGCACGACGTGTCAGCCCACAATTAATTAAGCCAGCAGAATGCGGAGCATTCTTGATAAGCGACCAGTGCTATTAAATGTCATCTCGTGGGTTGATTCTAGCTTTTCAGTTAGTGCGGTTTGGAAGACAGTTAGATAAGCTGAGTGAGACAGCGTGGGGCAAACTAACGCGCGGTCGGATTCGAGGAGAGTGCTCCAATAAGATCGGCAGTCTTGTATGCAACCCCGTTATTTGTGGCTTATAGCGATGTGGTCGATCTGCGTTTGTTGCTGACTCGAGGAGGATAGACACCAAGTGGCATATTGGCAGTTGGAGCGTCTGAAGTTCATACTGGCGAGGAATACGTGGAGGGTGTTTGGCAAACAGTAATTATATTTATTTATTTCACCACGGTCCATTCTTCTTTGAGACTTGGTAAACATGACAGCCCCACTGCTTTTAACAAGCCCTGCGCAGTCGTAACAGCGCACAGGAAGATCACGTGGGGATGGAAAAGATTTGCTGTCTACGGCGGCTATGTCAGTGGGACTCGGTTGTGTGAAAATCTTGCGGTAATATATTGTGGCTCAGCGAGCGATGTGGGCTATAAGTCAACAATTTTAAACCTGCCAGTCTGTAAAAATATTGCGCGTCATGTTAACACACTGGAAATCAATTAATACAATCTAAAATAGTCTTTTTCATTAAGATTTTCAGCTGTGTTTTATAAGGTACTACATAAACCAATTGATGACGTATATGGTGCAATGTGGATATTCGATAAAACCATGGGAATAGTCCAGAGCCCCAAACTATGAATTTATATCAGAGAATCAAAACGAATTAACTACATCGCATAATTGGTTCCTTCTGGCTTCACCAAAGGCCTGTTTAGGCATACAGTAATATACGGTTTAGATGAGTGTTTAGATTTCGGAAGCACTGAGTCCCCTTTATCCATTTCATCAAGACTGAAAGAAGGTACATGTCGCCAGATGTTAACATTTCGTTTATTCTTCTCCATCGCTGATTTGAAACAAACCGGCACACGTATAGCACATGGGGTTTGTCATTTATGCTGAACAAACCTGTACAAGCATATAGAGATAAGTAAACATAGAAGTAGAAGGTAAACTCCACGGTAAGTGGACTACTATTATCAAAAACATTTATGGTCACATGGTCGAGTGATTTAATCGAATAAGCATTGCTTCATTATTTGCCAAAAGTTTGGCATTGCGATTATGCAATAGTCTAAAATACGAATTGCGGTCAACTGTGTTGTCATGACATGTTTTGCAGCAGAGGACCCTTGGTTTCTTGTGATCAATTGACCATCAAATATCGGTTGCATCATCAATTTCATCAACCACTTCGGAATATGTTCGACCATCCGTTGTGAGAGCTGACAGTTGGTTCTGCCTATGTATGCATCACCGCAACTGCAGGTGAACTGGTAGACAGTGTGTTAGACGGAACGGGTTTGACAGCCATGTTTACGTTTGTTCACATCAATCCCACATTTGGAGGCAATGAGTCTGACTTGCGCAGCTGGGAATCTGCGGTCTAGAGTAAAACTCAACGTATGGCACACATCATTCTAAGTATGGTCACCTTTCATCTTCATCATCATTGTACAGCGTAATACAGTAAAGCAAACTTCATTAGTCGCTGCCAAACTCATAATGCATACAAGATAAGTGAGAATGTTTAAGAAGGATAGGAATTGGACTTATTTTAGAGACGGGAAAAGAAGACGAACCTCTATGGACAAAACACAATACACAGTCCAACTGCGCATGTATACTACTTCAGGCATTCTGGTCTGATAAAAAGTGACAGTTTCATCAATACCAACCGTTCATTTAGTCTGGCTTCAACTTCATCCACTCCATCCAAATGGCTTTCTCCAGCCTGCAACAGCCACGGCGATTTAGGCACGCTGCTGTAGGCGACCGTCGTACACACACGAATCGTGACCTAACCAACGGAGCCTATGGAGCTGGATTTGATGTGGTAGCGAGTTCTTGTTGAATGCATTCCTAAACACCAACTGGTCACTTTTGAATGCAACATTCATGTAGATCGCCTTTCTGCTAACGTTTTTGGTTGGGTTACCATTTTGCGAATGGTCTACTCTGAATATCCATAAATCTTTCTGGGTAAATGTGTAGATTTCTCCTATTGTCTTTCATCGCTGAGCGAAACCATTTAACTCCTGGAGACGGAAATTATTTTCATGAATACACGGTTTAGATTTTCACAGATTTCCAATTTTTTTCCTTTATAAAAGTGTTTCACAACCAGTAATATGCGGAATTTATTCAGCTCTTCACTATAATATTGTTTGTCTATAATACATTCTCTATGTTCTCTATATCATTTGCTACTGTCAGTTTATTCTTATTGCGAGTCCCGTACTACTACAAAAATAAACCGATACGAAAACACGGGCCGATTGGCTTGGCCAAACTAGTCACACATTTGTCTGCCAATTGCATATGGCTCTCGGCAGCAAAAAATGTGCCACGTGATAGCAGACGCTTGGGCACAGAAAAACCGAACCGGGATGGAATTTCAAGGTCACTTACATTTTGACCAACCTCGCGACTGTTTCCTAATTCATGCCGCCACATATCATTGTAGTAGATCCGTTGCAACTTAGTCACCGGACCAGCAGCCCGAATAGCCGGATCGTTGGTGTGAAAATTGATGTCAACAACCAGTCGAGAATCAAATACCAAACACGCGTCATTTGTTGCTGATAGACAGGTGGACAGTGTGAATCAGTGATGGGAAGATTAGTTTATGTACGTAAATTTTAAATGATAAACATTGTGGGCAAAAGATGTCACCTTTTTATGGAACACAATCTTGTCCAAAAATTAATAAAATTCTGGTAAATCACAAGTGTTATCGCGCATGACCACAGCGAAGTGAAAGAAAAATATTCCATCATGAATAAACGGGATAAACAAGTGAGTGTCCTTTTCAATTGTACCTACAATTAGTCTGTTCTGTAAAACTATCAAAGTGTTTCCGATTTAACCACGTAAAATAATAAAAATTTAAAATTACATTTCAATTTTGTACAATGTGGGAAAAGGCCTCAATGATGATCATCAAGAGCGGGAATCGTTAGGAGAGTATTTGCTCTAGCGATTTCTCATTCTGCTAAACATAATGCGGACATAAACTTCAGATTCAACTATGCAAAAACATGCACAAACATCCACTTGGGACTTACAGCATTTTATGCGGTCAACGGACCACTTCATCTTAACGATCTCTTAATGTAAAGTGATGTCGACTCTTGGTGAATATTATGATCATTCCTAAGGGAACTACGTTAAAGCAGATAATTGGGGATGAGTAAACAACCAGTCATACTAGAATTGAATTAATTATTGTAATGACTAAAGATAAACAAAGCAAGACGCATGTAGTGATTACTATCACTATGCCTAGTACTTTATCTAAGCTTTGATGCATAAAGGATGTGAACTTTTTTGTGATTCTCTCTTCTGTGTGAAGTGTTTGTCAGAATGTTCCCATAAACAGATTACGATTCTCTTTGGTCAATCATATCATTTTGCCGTGGCCACACTTATAAGTCAGAAATTGTCATTTCCAATAAAGCACAGGCAGTAGTGTGCCTAACTTGCGCTCTTCTTTGCACACCTACACACACACACGTACTTATCATGGATGACCAGATCGAAATCGCACTCATTGATCGTTCAGTGATCCAGTTCACGTGATCATCTTGCGCGTTCTAACGTGGACCAGTTAGTTTGCTGGGATTTCCTCTTACCCAACATGTGTGTTGCATCATCCTCACCATTACAGGATTTAAGCGTTCAAAATGACTTGTTTTTGTGCAGCATTCTCTTTAAATGACAGATAATGTTCTCATCTCGATTTTGGGTGCATCAGAAATAGCGCTAGATTTAAGCTGATTCACTTTTATTTGGCACAAGAAAGCAGATTTCACTCATTTTGAGATCGAGAATGCTGGGTAGCAATTTTATGAATTCCGCTTCGGAATCCCTCATGGCTTTGGAGTTCTCACAACGAATAATTATCAAAGAATCCCATATTCAACGAGATATGATTGGGGGTAATAAATAGACAAATATTTTTTAAAACAAGCTTTGATAGGAGAGAGTTGGGTTGAAAATTGAGTTACTTGATTAGTTGTCATGGGCTTATTATTACTTTGCTTGTTGTTCCTGGAATTTATCTTCTATATATTCGTGCTCATTTTGCAAGTGCAGGAAGAGGAAATATCACGACGGTTGTAGGGCTATGTAGAAGCTATCTTTAGAATTGACTTTGGTTGGAAAAACTGAAGGACGTGGCATCAGACTTATAACAGTGGAATTCGATTTGAAATTTCCTATCAAACTTGGATGTTGGAAGACGCACGGGACTATATATCCTCTGTCAAACATAGAGATTCACTTTCTGCCCGTCCCGTCATCAACCATCTAAGTCTTAAACGTGTATGCGTTTTGCCCTCAGCTGTGAGTAGCGAGTGAAACTGCAATTCATGATTGATGATCATGCTACCATCCCTGCTAAGAATAATGATTATGATGGTGATGATGGTGAGGGTGATGTTGATTGATGCATGGCCAAGACATGCAAAAAGATTCTCTGTTGCGTTGTGTTCTAAAATGCGAACTTGGAGGTAGTTCATTGAAAGCATAGAGCTTAAACGGGATTATCCTAAATGCATGAGAGTAATAGAGGAGTTGATTCAATTTCGCAGGGAAAATTCTTCGTGTATAGAACAAACGAGGTGTGAACTGGAAAGCTAGGAAGTACCTTACAGCTGTTTCGACCTGGTTGGGTCTCAGCAGCAGTGCGAATCCATTGACCCAAGCGGAGATCGAACTGGGATCTCACAGGTAGAACGCAAGCATGCTACCCACTCGGCCACCGGGCAGTTGATCCGATCCTTTTTCATTTTCCATTTACACTATATAGCATAACCCATATTTGCGAGCTTGTTGCGGGCCTCGCGCCTCGCTCATCTCAGCACTAACCTTCAGGGTTATAAACCGGTTGGAGACTTTCACGAACTGACTAATTCATGAGAACCAGGTCGAAATAGCTGTTCACTTCACGCTTCGTTTGCTCTATATGCCATGGGTTCCGTCTATGAAACTATCATAAATGCCATAGAATGCGAAATGACACATCATGCTAATTCCATCCCGTAAAAGCCCTACAGAGAGAGGACCAGAATAGATTTAGCTGATCTGCATCTCCACCCCATTCATTATGATTGTGTATGCTTATGGACCGAGAGGTTTGGAAATGGGACCTGCATTCTACTTGTAAGTAGTGATGTGGAATAAGTTGATCATTCTTGAGATTTCTTCTTTAAGCATAACTCTCAGTTCATCCAGCACACCACACAATTGAATGCGAATTTAACTCTCGCCCCGTATGTTTGTAGCCAGATTGTCTGAGCCTTCATGAAAGTCCTGATTTGTTGGAAGGCTTTCGAATGAAGTACAGAGTGACCACTGTGTTCAGCCTCGGTGTGGGCTAGTTGATCCAGTGATAACACACACGCCTTTCATGCCTTGTGTCCGAAATTCAAAGCCCGGGTGGTTCGGAGAGTACGCACTACTAGTGAGGTCTAATGCCAACTCAACTGAAGTCTACTGCTTCCCGAGTGACTGGTTGATCCATTAAATTAAACATTGTGCGTGGTGATGAAGTCTGAAGGATGCTCAGTCCATATCGAAAGTAATTCAGTCCAACAACCTATCTCAAAGAATACAAATATGCTCAACAATTTCTGCATTGGTCACGTT
>UZAN01040400.1:39665-76393 GCA_900618425.1 Echinostoma caproni | reverse complement strand
AGAAGAACCGGGGTGGGGTGTGTGATTCCTGGGTGTTCATTTGTGATACACAGGTGAGGTGTACTCTGTCTCTAGTGGATAATAAGGGGGACTGGATAGCTGTTTTGTCCAAGTATAAATTCATCCATGTTTGTCGCTGGGTAGCAGACCGCTAATGTTTTGGCTGGGAGCTCGCAGCTTTTACCCCGAAGCTAGAAGATAGACGTCTTTGGACCATCGCACATCCAGTTTCATCATATTGTGAATTTCGTCAGCTACAGAGCAAATGAGGCGTGAAATTAAACGTTAGGAAGATGGTTTGTACTACGTTGGGTATAAGGCAAATGAAAAACCGGTCTGATCAGCTCCCCGGTGGTTCAGTGGATAGTATACGTGCGTTCCACCGGTGTGACCGCGGGTTTAAACCCCGGTTTGGTCGATGGATTCGCACCTCTGATAAGACCTCAGCAGGTCCAAAAGACTGTCTACTGCTTTCTAGCTGTCCAGTTCACGTTCCAACTGCTCTTTATACGAATAATTTGCTCTCTGACCGAACCAACAACTCCACTATCACGTAACAAACAGGTTCTTTTCAAATAAACTGCACACGATTTTTTTCATTTCATGACTGCACATAGATTCACAGATCAAAATTCTTATTACTCTATTTGAGGGAGTTCAATTTGTGAGACGTTTCATTCTCACATTCGGTTCCTTGTCAGATGTGATAATCGACGTCCATTCTGGTGGGGTGGGGTGATGTAAATGTCTACGAATCCATGACGAAAATTTCATACATACAAATTATGCCTCCCGATAATAAATATTACACAGATTTGCTACTTGATTTCGGCGTCTCCTGGTAACCGTCCTCAACCATTGCCAGTGAAGTTAATCCGGTTCGGCTAATTCGCTTCACGGAAACTCTAAATTTCATTGGTTGCCCAGCGAGGTTTATACAAAGGTACAGTGTAAAAGCCCAACCCAAGACCTCGGGGATGACAGCACCAACATGCAACGTTCTCATTCAACTGCCGTTCAAAGGTGACGATGTAGGCCAACTTATACGAAGACGGCTAGTGGCATCGGTAGCCCGCACATATTTTGCTGCAAATCCGGTTGTTCGCTTCACCCTAACCCAGATTCCGAAGCCCTTGGTGAAATCATCACTCCATCTGTCCACCAAAACGCACGTAATCTATAAATTTCAAAGTGGATGCGGAGCCACCTACGTGAGTAGAACAGAGAGGCATCTGTGTACCCGAGTGGCAGAACATATACCAGCATGGGCCGAACGCGAACGGATCAGATTGAGGGCTACACAAATAACCAACCCATCAATTCAGCCGCACGGAACACCTGCATCATCAATTACCCACCACCTGCTGCAGACTGGCCACCAAGCCGAACGCAGAACCTCCTTTCAGGTTGTTTACATAACCTCGAATGGACGGCTGTTAAGATTTGCAGAAGCCATGTCAATCAAGCGCCGAAAGCCCATGCTTTGTCAGCAAAAGGAGGTCTACATCAGTCTGGCATTGCCCTGGTAACCACATAAGCAGAAGAGTGAATTGATACCATATAAGATTATCAACAGTTGTGATATATAAACTGTTTTGTATTGTGCAGTAAGCACCAGTTGAAATGCAGCGAAATGATTCAGGAATTAAATCGTGTTCGCTTACAGTGTTGTGTTCTTTGTCGAAGTTTATTTCGGAAAATAATTGATTTAAAAGACCTTCCAACCTAAATAAATGGAATCTAAACAGACTTATCGAAGGCTGATACCGAGTTGACAAATCGATGTCAACAGGAATAAGTTATATGGCAAAAAATCAATAATTACAGACAGTTGAACCGATGAACTATTTCGGTTTCTAGTTAACTACACTGGCTATCTAACTGACTTTTCAGACGGGTCATTTTGAGACTGAATTTGGCACAATGAACCCGCAGGAATCTGAGGAATTCCGACACCTAACAGATCCTTTTTGTCTACTGCCATTGTTAGTTGATTGACAGTCACTGGTTCACGTTGATTCGGTGTTTTGCGAACAAGGGTTCTACTCTATAAAGAAAAAAACAAATTAATCTGTTTGGCTAATTCAAGTCAGTCCTTGACATGAACTGTCTAATTGTACCATTTGACTAGATGGTAGGAAGATGCGATTTGAAGCATTGAGTCCATTTAATCCATTTCATCAATATAGAAAGAAGACAAATGTCGCGAGATTTTAACATTTCGTTTAATCTTCTCAATTGCTGACAAACAGGAATATATATAACAGCAAGACACAGAGTTGACCCCAACTGGTCTTTCAAACCACTGTTACATACTGCCAGTGCTAAACCTTTAGCAATTAATGAAGCGCTACTTATTCGATTGCATCACTCGACCTAATACGCACAAACCATTTTGATACAAGCAATTCACTTACCGTGTATTTGGCTTTCTGCTTCTATGTTTAGGGATCCTTGTATGCTTGTATTAGTTCAATCACCATAATTGAACAACCCCGTGTGCCTATTTGTTTTAAGTAGGCAATCAAGAAGTTTAAACGAAATGTTAAAATACAAAATACTGAAATATCATATACTCGCTTAGGCCCAATCTGGTCGATGCGTTGTTACATCATAAGTTCTTACAACAGATTTATTCATTGGTACCCCCAAATGTCCTGCATTCTGCTGTTTCCATCGAAAGGTTATCTATTACCCGACATGTGAAAAAAGTAAAAGAAAACCATGAAAGAAATCATTATTTGACTTGCAAAAATTACGGTTGTCATGCACAGTCCATACATCTTACATACATACCCGGGGAGGCGTGCCGAGTTAAATAATCGGCTTTAAAGTGGTGTTATCCACGCACGCACTGAGCAGAGAAAACTGTTCGCTCGGCAAATTTTTATTATATTACTCTAAAAATCCGGTTAAAAACCTTTTATGGTGCTAAATTAACATAAATAGTGCTAGAGATTGACCATGTGTACCTCTGAAAGTTGATGTTACTGATTGAGATCAGCTAGGAGTGGACATATACTTGATGAATCCTAGTCAAGCGAACCTTTATAAATTCGAATCATCGATTCATAAATTATGAGCTCTGTAGAGAGAACAATTTTTCGTCGAATATTACAAAACGGATGGAGATTCCGATGAACGAATCTCGAAGTTATTCAATTTTAATTTTGCGCTAAAATAAATATGCTTTGGTAGTGCAGTTTTTCTCAGGATACTAGTCAAGCTTAAGCCATATTGTTTGTAATTACGAATCACTTTTTACTAAAAGATGCCGTGACGAATAGCTGAAAGTATAAATCATTATTCTATCTTGATGCCTCCCTGTTCAAAGGTACTCAGGGTCAAGTTGGATAATGAAACAAATGATATTACTCTCGTTCTACAAAATGACGATGCTGAATAAGGTTTTTGTCATAGTCTGAGTGACCAGGCACTGCCAATTATCTAATATCAAGAGGCCTAACGTGTGTGAGGCATTACTTGAATAGTTAGATCAAGAAGGGCAGAATGAAACTTGAGATGATCACGTTCAGAAATATTTTGATTAGTACGTGACAAACGATGTTCATTACTAGTTGAAAGTACGGTGCAAAAAATCGGTCAATTGATTGGTTTATGATAAACTTTTGTATCACTCAAGTAACTTATGTCCAACTGAGATCAGAGTTCGTTAATGCAGCATGATACACTTCGGACGGGGGTATTTTTCTTTAACTGGGAAGTCTGTATCCAATTTATCCAACGAAACTCAGGCCAAAAACCTAAGCAGAACGATTTTACACGACTGTCCCTCTTCAGGGACTGACTATGTACGAGCCTTCTATGGTTCTTTCAGGCTCCAGCTTAACGATCTGTTTAAATAACTGTGTAGTTGTACAAGATCCACAGCATTATTTGATAGATCCGATTGGCCAGAAATCTTTTTTGTTGATATCTCACACGGTTCGACAGTAGTAAACTGAGTATTAAAGTTCATTTCAGATTTCAAAATTAATCAATACTTTGTTTTTCTTTCTTTAGGAACAATTTGTCAGCGGGATGATTAGCAGTATACAATCGCACGGTCGATAAACGAAAGTAGGCACACGTACACACATATATGTATGTATGCACATGGCTCCTTACATGCTAATGTTTTGTTTACCCTCTGATGTCATAAACGGATCATGGTCGGTTCACGAATGCATAGATCCAAACATGCAGCATACGTGGGAAACGATTTGTGTTTACTTTCACCCAATTTTGGACAACTCTGATTGAAACCTATGTGTATTTGGGCTCTGCACAAGTGCACACACACAGGTCTGAACCAAAAGTGCTTGTGGAACTTGTTAAGATTTCAATTTTCTCGACAAATCTCAGTGAATTCCGTCCCGCCCCGTCCACCCCGATGCATCTCAACAATCGGATTCGGTTCCCGTTGCTGTATTGTTTGCATAGAACAATAGGCCCAAATACCCAGAGTAGGGTGTTGCTGTCTATTCTCACTGTCTCTTTCCTTCCACGGCTGTATTGCAGAACTGCCAACCGAATAGAAACCCACTGATTTTAAATGATGAATCTGGTCTTGAAATCAAACAAACCAAAATATTGCTAGCACCTTCACAAAAGTTTACGATAAAATAGGCAGTATGCAAATAACCCTACCTGATTGAATCCGCTAGTTATTACAACGTACATTTTCTGCTAACGAATGATGCCCCCTTAGAATAAATTTCAGGTCGTTGACAACTCAGTACTGAAATAAAATATAGTTGATAATTCATGAAAATGTGTCTCTAGGTGAAAAAATTTCGAAGCAATTGATTTGTACTTGCGTATGCCTTTACGGTTTTACAATTATGTGGTACCACGAAAATGCAACCTGATTCAAACATACTCTGATCATAATAAGTTAGTTAAAACCAAGGCGGGATTCGGAAACGCTAATGGAATGCAATGGTTTTAAGGATTACCGGTTCTGGTGGAAAATCTGAATGTAGACCAAACGTGCCTTTCACCCACCATTGAAAAATCTTTGAAAAACTGCTGAGCAATTTTGAACATTTTTATGAATCCTTAGCAGCGCAAACTCACCCTATGAGATGCAAACAGGACTATGTACACTTGGAATCGCTCATATATTTTGCTAACTTTAAATCCTTCCGTTGAATGGACGAAACGCGGTGCGGTTGCATGCTCAACATTGTGATAGCACACCAATCGCAGCTTCCACATCGAAATAAGTTGGTCATTATACACCTGAGAAAGCATCTGAGAGCCGTAGGATCTTGGTGTGTGTCACTTCTCCGAGTTGCAAGTGTTGTTCACAGACGTTTCATATCCAAACTAGGCAAAATCATCAGTGCAACTTCCAGGGTGATGTTACCTAACTTGGCCACGAAACGTCTGAGAACAACACTTCCAACTCGGAGAATTCACCACCAACGATATCCGCATCCCGCGCTACAATCATCCAACATCACTTCCAGCCGTGGGATCTGATGTTTTAATCTCCAAATCACTGAAACTCGTTGATAATCAACGGTAATTTGGAACTGGTTGTTCTAGTTTCTCACCATTTGTCTTTAAAAGCAACATGCAGGGTACTTTACTGTTTGACTTCCGTGATTCTCACATTAGATTGTACGCCAAACCACCTTAATTTTGGTGCACGTCACGTGAACTCAAAAGAAAAGAGAAGCATGTAGACCACCAAACTACCAAGTACACGCATTTCATGCAGCGGTAGATTGTGTCATGTTAAAGGAACATCTTTTTTCGTCTAAGTTGACTACTTAGGAAACAGTTTTGAGCCTCAAAATGATAGCGTAAGTCGAGGGATGGGACGTTTTATTGACCCATAGCATAAAATGGTAGTCCGAATTCGAATTATTCCCGAAACCGTTACCAGTAAAAAATGTTTTATACACTGGGCAATCAGCACCCACGATTTTTTCCTCATTTTCTTACTTTCAATCACTAAATAAAAGGTACATGGTTTGGAGTGTGGCTTGTTGGGTCGGGGCAAATGCACTTAATTACCCATGATCAAAGTGCAACGAATTTCATTACAAACGCATAACTGAATTCGGTTGGTTCAACAATACATTAAGTAACATCAATCAGCTGTCTAACTTCATAACCTCGACAATCGAAGCGCTATTCTCCCTAAAATGGTTTAATGCGAAAACAATATGTTTCCAAAGCTGTAGAATCTGAATTACGCCCTGGTTTTGAGGTCAAACAACAATTTATAATTTACGACTTTTTATGCCTAAAGGCTGAGTGCCGTTTATTTCACCTATTTTGGTTATATCGTTCCGTATATCTGTCTGTTGTGTAAACACGAAGTGATCCATCTCATCATTTAAATAAGGTGTGGTAAGTTACATGGTCTAGCAATTCTTATTATGATCGCTTTTCATCTCACCAGGAGATAGGTGAAATGATACCCTCACACACATTTACAGTGCTGTTAACAGCATAAAATGAGCAATGAATATCAACCGCTGAACGGTTGGATCTTCAAACTAAGGCATTTGCACCTTTTTGACAGTTGCGCGCTTGTTGAAACCGGTTCGCGTTTTCGGGACCGGAAACAACTCGCAGGCTTTCCTGAAATCATTGACAGATAGTGATGACTTAATGCTCAACTGGTTTGACACGTGCATCTTCATATATTCGATGCATACGATTAAAAGTACGGAAACAGTCATTTTTTATCGATTGTGTGTTTGTCTACTTGTGACAGTTTTGAAATATGATTGACTAGTAATCAAGTTCAAGATTGTTTGACTAAGATATCCGACTGAATGGACTGTATCATATATGTTTATACCAGGCTTCTTTTCCTTTTTTAAATGACACCCTAATATGTGCAATAGTTACTCTGGCTTCTAGCTTTTGTTATTTGGATCTTGATCGATAACAAACAAACTAAACACATTTTGTACTTTGAAATTGAAAACCTGTGATAATGTCTCACTTTTGAACTCTCTTTTTGCAAACAAACGATAATTGCTTGACTAACTTCTACGAATGGAAACCGACTATAACCCCTGGATAAGTATAGTGTTCATATCCGTCTCTTTGTTCAAACATAAATGGCTCTCTGCCGGGAAATTTATCTCACCCAGTCAAACTGATATTTTTTCTAAAAAAAAAACGAAAACAAATTTCATAGGAAACCAAGTCTGAAATGCAATCAGTTATCGAAACATTTTCTGATGAAAAAGCCCAAGGCAGCATTTTGCTCCGCCATGGCAGTTTATACTTTGCAAATCAATTGAGTTTTAGAATCCTATCTCGTCCGAAATTATTTTGAACCATTTTGACCGACTAGTTTCCTAGTGAGTGTGCAATAAAGGGTTTTATTGACGTACACAATACACTGTGAACACTCACCTGTCTATTAAGATGCTCCCTGGGGAGACCTGTCAAGTGAATATCCAGCGATGGTTTCAATGTTCAGGCCTGAGAGTTGGCATGCAACAGCAGCAAACTATTTAATATAAAATGAACCTATTCGGTTTTCTCTTTCTTGTTTTTGCTGTCGGATCACAGTGTCCATGGCGAACAGTTGTTTCCAGTTAATCTTCGAAAGCGTTTTCCTACCGGATCGTCGCATCAAGGCGAAAAGAGGCAAAACAACTGATTAAGACTTCGTTCGGCGCTCCCGATGCATGTCCAGCTGCTTGCACATGTGCGCGTGCCTGTGTGGTTCGTTGCCCACTCGTGAACCAGCAGTGACTGACAGAAAAAGACAGGTTCCGAAAAAAAGTTAGATCCAATGTGTCATTTAATGGAATACAACTCATTCAATTTATCCGACACACTGTGACCACCGGATCCGAGACGATAGGGCACAATCGGAAATTTCCTTATTTTTGTTCGTTAAAACAAACCAGTGTACTGATAGGGGTATTCGGAAGAAGGAGGATAGTAAAAGTTTAAACTTCACGTCAAAAGTCAACAAAGACATATCAAAAACAAATTTCTAGATTGCAATCATTATGGTTCGTCAACTCTGAGCGGCTTACAAACTGGAAACTTTTGGTTATCAAAGGTGTTTTGGGATTCCACCATGGAGCTTAGTTAAGTAGTTATGGAATTACCTCCATTTGGACAGTGGCATGAGATGTATCAAAATAAAGTTTCCCATATATTCAACACGTTTTTCAATCTCTGTTGGATAACGGTTTATATTAATCTGGTTATATATATGCTCAGATTTTGCCCTCGGTGAATTTATAAACACCGTTGTTTGTGTACTGTTGTTATTTCGTTTTCGTTTTCTTCTTTTTTCCTTTTACCTTCTACCATTGTATACATAATGATATAATTTTTAGGAAGGGGAAATCGGCCAATCAAATGGTTGTCATACAATGGGAAAATTTAGGCGGTGGCGGTGGGATTCAAACACATATCTCGGGGTGATAATTTAGAGGCCTTACCATTCGGTCACCACCGCCGGGGTTCTGCTCCTCTGGAGTTCTTTTATATCCCACGTGTCCATTATATGTCATTTGCAACAAATTGGTACACTATATGACGAAATCCTCCGAACCATTATTTCGTCCTTGTTCGGACTCGTCCACAGCGTACATTATTTTCGTGTCCCAACCGGGATTGGAAATGTGTATCTCCTATGCTATATGCTACATAATGAATAAAATCATTATCTTTTAAGTTCTGTAATTGATTATATGAGCATAAAAGCAATATTCAGAAAGAGGAGAGTGGTCTGCACTTAACAAGCGCTGCGTGGTGACACACAACGAAGGACAACGGTTGGGTCACATTGGATGGGTTCGAACCATCAACCTTCGGGTCCGTGAGTTGACAACCGAAATCACTTGGCCACCACCGCCCTATTTTTTTTATGGGAATTAAATGAACTCCAGATTACTGAGATTCAAGTGGGTGGGCGGGTGGGTGGGTGGTTGTGCGAATCAGACTGGAATAACTGAGAACATGTAGTTATTCGCTCGGATTGTTGGGTATCAATCTTGCAGTCTAGGGATAAGGGTTCTCGCTTGTATTATGAGGGGCCACACACACTGGAAAGACAAAACACTTATCCAGTGCTTATTGTTTGTCATTACACAAGTTAATCTATATGATAACTAAGGTGTTACACTGAAATAATATGAAGGACTTCTTGCTTCGGCTATGAAACCAATAATATGAGAGGCATCAACCGCATGGTATATTCATAGATACGTTGTGCAATTTTCACCTCATATTCACTTCAATTAACCTGAATCGACTTAATTGTATGCGGAATTTCACTGCACGCGCCATGTTACGAATGCGTCCCACTCGGTACTTCAATTGCGGTCCGCCTAAATAGTCAGGACATTTACACACACACACACCCGCACGTGGGAGCGCACACGCATATTTTCGGGCCATCGTGCATGTCGAATAATCAGACTATTTAGAGCTCCATTTTGATTCCAACCTGTTTACATCAGGCTTTTCCTGTTTTACGCAAACCACGCTGTCTTAATGAAGCACACGGTAAACAAAGCGGGATCCATTTATTCATAAATAAAAATGCGTGCGATTTTCTGGCGAAACTGTCAATCCTTTCAAACACGTGAATGAGCGGGCAACCGAATAAACGAACAAGCCCAATCACATTAGAGACCGGATGTGTTCAGTCAACCAATTTGTCCAAGCTCGGGGCTTGGCCCATCCTATGTGCCAACTGTACACCCACCAGGTTCTAGAACTACGCAGGCTTTCACGCACAATAGCGCGATAGAGTTAGATGGAATTTGTAGTCAATTCAACAGACAGCACGCTCCATGCGGCCGTTTAAAGTTGGAACAAGATACATGATCGATTCTAGTGGATCTAGTCCGATTTGGACCTAGATTGTCTAGTCCCGGACCGACCGACAAGTGCATGGACTATGCTGGTCGGTTATGTGCCTAAGACAATTCATAATATTCTGTACTGAGAAAATGGGACTCTTGTTACTCGACATCGTTATTCAAATTTTATCAGTCCATTGATGAATTATGCTTTTAAAACCAGTTCAGATAAGGAATATTGTCCGTGAATTAAGTTGACCCGGATCGATTCAATGGACTTGTAATATTCACAACAAATCTGGAATGCATGGGGAAAAACATTCCAACAAGTGGTTCTAGTTTTTCCAACGCACGGGGTTAACTGAAACTGGACAACTAGAATTCCACCCTGATTGTCTCGTCACGGATTCCGGTTACTCTGTTCCTCCTTCTTCTTCAATGCAATGTCCTAAAAGCGGGGTAAAAATATGATTTAGGGGGATAAATGCTCCATTGGAGGTTCGCTCCACGTATGCTCGTGTCTGTTGAGCATGAACTATAGTCCGAGGTGTTGCCAAATATGAATTTGTGTAAGAGTTGAATCCATCTATCTATCTATCTATCTATCTATCTATCTATCTATCTATCTATCTATCTATCTATCTTAATCTATCTGTCTATCTATCTATCTATCTATCTATCTATCTATCTATCTATCTATCTATCTATCTCAATGTCTGTCTATCTATCTATCTATCTATCTATCTATCTATCTATCTATCTATCTATCTATCCTTTGTCTATCTATCTATCTATCTATCTATCTATCTATCTATCTATCTATCTATCTATCTAATCAATCTATCTATCTATCTATCTATCTATCTATCTATCTATCTATCTATCTATCTATCTATCTCTATCTATCTATCTATCTATCTATCTATCTATCTATCTATCTATCTATCTATCCTATCTTTTTATCTATCTATCTATCTATCTATCTATCTATCTATCTATCTATCTATCTATCTATCTAGTATCTATCTATCTATCTATCTATCTATCTATCTATCTATCTATCTATCTATCTATCTATTTATCTACTTATTGACCTGTTTCCTCCGTTTAGCGTCACTGAATCCCTATTTGCGTTACACTCCACTCTCATTTTTCAAGTAGTGACAGACGCGAACCATCAGCGAAAATTCATCGGAGAAAACTGACTAACCGTAAACATGCTCTCATCTTAAGTCTGCATTTAAATCAGTAAGAATGATTTTTCAGTATTATAGTATTGACATATTCTGTGGGATGAACAGGACGATGAAACTGTCAGCTTTGGTTGTGTATTAGCTTCGTATAGCTGATTTATTCACTGATCGTTCAACTAATGAAAACAAAAGCGAGCTAGGTTCAAATTCCAAACCAAGGTGATTTGAGGACCAGCAAATACATAAAGCGTGACATGTGTTTTGGTAACACTTTGTTTGATCGCAGATGCTTTGGGATACGGCCGCGCATGTTCTAACCACCTTTTGACATAAACGAAAGTCCTGAATCGCCTTCATAATGTGAAATCGGTTTACAATTCATGTGATTTGTGATTGGGTAACAGTTTTTCCATCTCAATGTTGATTAGTTGCGTGACTTTTGTTCCCTTCCCAACTGACCTGCGAATGGATAAAGACAGGGGCAAGATACATGGTCTATTTGTTTCATTTGAGGTCATTCTGTTACAGTTCCGGATGCGTGTCACTCGCTTTATGCGATAATTCAACTAGATGGATCATAAGTGATCATTTTAAAGAACAGCTAATGGAGTATCTTAGCTACCGGTTGTAGATCTGCGTCATATCAACGCCCGAAGCGAAACTGGTGACATTTGAAAATTTGTCAACCTGGGTAGCTCGAATTTAGAGAACTTCTGAGTATCTATAGATATGCATACCGCCACCACCACCACCATCAAAAAAGAATTTCTGATCTATAAAAATAGGTTCTGTGGGGTGATAACGATAGTTACGATCACTTTTAATCAGATGGCGAACCACATGATCCAGTCATATAACACTCCATATGTGGATATAGGAAAAGCACGCATACTCGAATAATCCGTACTTTTAGCCTGAACGCATGCTCACACCCGTATCTAGTCTATCAACCGTGAACTGTAGTATTCCAGTGAAAGCCAATCTGAACAACTGCACTCCCGGATTGTCTCAATAGTGTGTACATGAGGATGGGCAAAAACAAACAATTTTCGGTCATCCTGTTAGGACGCTCCATAAAAGCCGGAATAACGCAGATTTCGGTCCAAATGACAGGGCAACAACTAATTTGCGGACGAATGAACCATGTGCCGCGTCAAGGGTTCTCAGGGGATTGTAATACTTTCCCAATGGTAAACAAATGGAATATAAGTTACAGTGCAATCTGGCCGTCATTTTGCCGCATTGTCAAACAAGCGCAGAGCGAATTACCTGAGCGGTGCTGGGACAGGGGCTATCCAGTTTGACACAAAGGTCTTGTCAACCTTGTGAACTAATTGCCCAATTTACAAGGCCCGAAAAACCATCAGCGCCCGAATAGGCAGTCGATAGAAGAAAATTGGTTGTGAAGCTTAAGGGAGGTCCAGGGGAACCGGCGAACTCAAAAGTGTGATCATAAATTACACCCCCCCCCCCAAAATAGATGCATGATGCCAGTATCCGACGATGACATTCAGCACAGGTCATAGGAAATGTCTGTCCAAATAACATTTCGCATCCAAACCTTGCTTCGTTGGCCTTCCTTTTTCCCCACCCATTCCGTTCCTCTGACCCAGTATTCAATCGAAGAGCTAGAAAGACTGTCACCCCAAACAGCATAAACAGTATAATTCCATTCATCAACCCAGATGATAAGAGTCATAGACTCATTTCTCGCTTGAAACCAGATGTTGCGGGTATTCTTGTTCACACATGATTGCTGATACCTGGAAACGTGTTTATTCGAGCCGTTTATAGGATCGTATGAACGAATGAGTATGTTATGTGTGAATGTTATAATGTCAATAACAGCGATGTCGGTGGAGAATTATATTCGCTGACTTTTCGGTTTCCGTGGGAGTCATTTGATTGCAAAAAATTGCCTTGAGAACGGTTACCCACGATAACCGAAACGTCGGCGAACATAATTCTCTACCGACATCGCTGTGTTATTAACATTATAACATTCACAATCAACCAATACATGGCGCATCGAGTTTTCTATACACTCCTGACATCATTTGGTCCTGATGTGTTAAAAGTATGTCGTGTGCATCGTTTTTAATTTAGAATAACAATTCCGGTTAATAATTTGACTATTTTAAATGTGTACTCTGTGTTAATAATTTCTTCACAAAATCCATAACTGTAGATAGAATGAAACAAACATTAAACCTACATCCAACACCGAGTAAATTTCCGTTGATTTTCAAGTCGATTCTGGCCAAGGACTGCCATTATATTGATTCAGGCGTTTGTGATAATTCCGAGTACCAGAGCTAGAGATACATTTCGATAATGGGGTATTGAGAGGGTGACTGGGGTTTGACAGTATCTTAAGAGTTAGTTTTTGATTCCGCTGAGGGGCAATGTGATGATGACGTGAATTCGGGTCAACCGTAACACAAGTATAAATGTGAGAGTGCACTGTGTACCTTTGGTAACAAACCATGGGTGACGTAAAGCCAGCATAGTAAGAAACTCTTTTGTTAAGTATGACAGCTGTGGGCAGGCGAAGAGCCTACAGAGAAAATCTTCTAACTTTGGTAAAAGCAGTACTAAAGTATTCAACCCGAATTGAGGAAAGATTAAAAATAACGCCGAAATATGTAAACGATATTCCTACACGAAAATATATATCGATGATGAGTCAGGAGAAAATCATAACGTGGTCCACTGCTACTCCAAGAGAAACAACGATCAACATAATCAACACATACGGAGATTACTTAAAGAGGAGTGCTGTGAAGGCCGTGAGATACCGAGTTAACAGAGAAGCAACTAGAACATCAAGGATGAACCAATCAGTATTATAAGCAAACTGATTACTACAAATTAAGCTCAATTGAAGGATAATCAAAATTAGGATAAATTTAGCATGATTTCAGAGCGAACGAAATACAGTTGATGGAACGAAGTCTATGAAAGTAATCCTGGGAATCGATGCAATACTGTTTTTTATGCATCAGTTTGTGATTGAATGTTGAGAAGTATAACCATCTAAAATGTTGGACTGATTAAGTGACGGGATGCTAGTGCATTCTTCTAACACAATCAACTGCAATTCAACGGACCCGCCGGTCTACTTGGGGTTTATTGCCTATACACATTTCTATGGGATTAGTGACACAGAGAATTATCAGATATCGGAAGTACCTCCAACCTTTTATCAGCTCTAGATTTAGCTATTTTGACGGAGTGATTACTTATACACTCAGTGTTTATTGGCGGGTAACCTCTAAAGAAAAAATGAACTGCAGGTTTCTCGATAAACTTTGTTCGAAAGAATGCACTGTACGCATAAGAAGCTCAGACAAGAAATCTCAATGATGTGCGTATATAGCTTGTAACAAGTTATGCCTAACTGATCAAACGAATTTCTTTGAAGAACACTACTGATATTGCGGTTAATACCAGTAGTCACTTGTGCACATCTGGCAGTCTTTCATTCTGCCATTCATATGATTTTTTTATCAAAAATATCCAATTAACATTGCGGGAAGTACTTACTACATGAGAATCTGAAAAAGGCGTTGGGCCAACTTTATTACAGTTAACAACTTCCAATCCATAAGAATAAACTTAAAATCAGAGCAATGATTCGCAAATGAACTGAAAATGAACAGGATGCACGAAGAAGGTACTTTGAAAATTCGAAATTAGTCTGTTGTATTGCATTCAAGTGGTCAGGTGGAATAAATCCGTACCAATTGACAATCGAAATCTGTATCCAATCGTTACACATCAGTTCACTCTGTATGTGTGTGTGTATGCGTATTAGTGTGTGTGCATGTGTGTACTCCAATTGGGGTACTGTAATTGATAATCATTATCAAATAGCGTGTTCCGTGTTGACCCCAGGGTGTACTGATTCTCGAACGCATTCGGATTGCCACTTCAGTTGAATTGGCCATTGAACTGTCTGTCGGAAGTCAAGGAGGAGAGAAGGAAGCAGATTCAGTAAAATGGCATTGAGTAGAATTAGCTGAACCCAATGTTAAAGAACAAGCTAGAATGAGCAGTCACAAAATTCAGCAGATATAGGTAAATAAAGAAACGGTAAATCTGCATAGACAAACCCCTATGAAGTCCGGCAACATAAACAGCCATTCCCGTAGATATTTGCAAAGTTCACACTCAAAAACGAACTCTTTTCTGGGAAAGGGTGTAACTTTGGATTCGCATATGCCCTATGATGAGCCCTAACAACAATGGAGTAGTGATACTTTAGTTAGTAGTGGGTATGAAACGAATACATTGCATGGCAAATGTCTTTGAACTGATTCAAACAAACTACACCCCGTGAAAGCTACCGACTAAGGAATCCAAAGAACGGTCAACGTCCGATTGCGTGTCAAAGTACATGAGGAACCATGCACATTAACTTTGTATCTGGGAGTAAATACTGATTTTTCAACTTTAAATATTCTAACCATACTCTTAAATCCCAAAACGTTTTAAGATAATTGCTCACTCTTATACGTAGTCTAAATCTTTATTGGTTTTGATATTCATTCGCTATTTGATAATTATTGCTCCGGTCACACTTTTTAAGTAAGCGGATTAACTGCTGTTCTGTCAGGAAATCATCTTCAATTAGCAAAGCTCCTCCTCATGTTTCGTACTATATTATCATACTTTGACCTTGATTTTGGCAAATCTAAGCGCTCTGAATGTACTTTCCTTTCTCCAAAGTTCCCATTACTCTGTTGATGATTCCCAACGATTAACTCTGATCCCGGGTTCCATCTGTAAAGTATCTGGTTGTTAGGAGAAGTACAGAATTACCTTATACCCTTCCATATTCCGTGTTGCATTAAATACTGCAACAGCGGTCATTTCAAACTTGCAAAGTGGGACAGTTTCGAACTAAATAAAAAAATATGTCATCGTTTACATACAACTGCCCTACCCAGTTTGCTTAACAGTTCCAAATAAGGTAGTGCGATTGATAGTGTACAACAAATCGCGTTTCGGTATCACGTTCGTGGTTTATTTTCCCTAAACCTAGTGGAACTTGTACATTCTATCAGGCCAATATGATAACTTCACATCACTTACTTCCATCACCTGAGCAAAGCTTTAAAAATACCGTCGAGCTATTCTTTTAAATACATTCTAGTGATATACTTCGTACAAGGAACACAGAAAGCGTGAATAGCGTAGCTGAAAAGCATCACATGGTAGAAGAGTACCAATAAATATGGGCTCTTAAACGCACGTGGGATCAAACTCCGAGCCTCAAGGGCAGAATACAAGCCAGGTTCATTTTGTACATACATTAATCAGGCACTTCCGTTCGGTGGTTTTAGCTGCTGTTTTGTTGGCTGCCCATTTATAGTAAGGGGTGGCAGAGAGATAGGAAAGTTGAAAATGGAGTGGAAGAGAAAATGGAGGATTCCGGTAGACTAAGGCGGCGAAGAAATTGAGAAGACGCTTGAGCGCTACTGTNAACACTCAGTCATACCAATGAATGTCTCTAACCATCCACGGAGCTAAAGACGACACATATGGTTGACACATCCCGAGAAAGCATTAGATAGCAAATTAGTACCAATAAATATGTGCATCTGAACGCACCTGGGATCGAACTCCGCACATCAAACCCGCTGATCATTAATCACCACAAGGTGATCAATTACAAAGATTCACTCTGTTCTTACACGAGAGAGCATAATTCAATTAAGTAATTTTATTTTCGCGCACATGATTTTATTCACCTCAGGACTGGCGTACGGAACTTCCCGCTCATTATGTGAAGTTCCGAAGCAACTAGGTGAGAATAACTAATATCATCTTGGTTCCATCTTTTTTACACAGTAGACAAATGTACAGTTATCTTTCAGGACGGGGGTTGCAGCCATTCAAAGCCTGCCTGGGGTACTACATAAATGGTGTTGGAAGGGCAATGGTGGAGCAGTTCTAACCCGGGACCCCTGGGTCACAATTTGGTGACCTAACCATTTGGCCACCACCTACCCATATCAAATATAAAGATCGATATCAGGTATCTGAATTGAAGGTTGTCTGTTCCGAACTGTGGGCTGAACCCAGGACCCGGCAAGCGCATTATGCACTTGATCAGCGCACAGACTGATTCAATTTCGCCATACTCAATATAATGATGTAATATTAATATTATATAATACTATAATAACACTATAATATACTAATATGAATATAAGATAATGATATATTAACAGCACACAGGGTGACATACTAAAAAGCATCATTTCTCCTGATTTAGAGTTATTGGATAAAAAGTTCTGCATTTTATGATATCACTAAATACCCATCAATTTAGTGTCTTGTCAATACAGATCCCAACTTCAACTTTAGAAATTAATGAGCAAACAGACGTCCGTATTGCTCACTTCAGTGAAACCGATAGCAACCAAAGTAATTCGTAAACCAACAAAACAATAATCGGTTGCATTAATGATTCATCTTCCTGTACATAAGCTGGAATCCAAGATCCAGTTGGAACATATGCACAGGTAACGGGTTTTGCTCCAGAGCATGTTCATTCTATCGAAATAGGAGCACAATAAAAGCTTATACCCTGATGACATCATTATTTTTAAATAGCTCAATGTGTCTCTGTTACGGGGTCTTGATCCACGCTCGTTGCACACCCCATTGTCGTCCAAATAATTTGATCCACGGAATTAATAACATTTCAATGATCAGGAAGAAATTTGTGACCAAGTGTTGGTCAAACAGACACTTACTTTGCTTCTATAGAAGGCATTAATCGTGTATAGAACAAATGAAAAGTGATCCTCAATTGCATCGATGGATTCACACTACCGATGAGACCGAACTAGGTCGAACCAGCTGCACAGTGCTTCCTAGCTTTTCAGTCCACGCTACATTTGCTTTTTACACCGTTTTTTTACTTTTTTATTTTACTTGGTCTTATTAAATATAAAAAGATACGATTTTCAGGAAAGAGGAAGCCTCCAATCACAAGGGTGTACACGGAATGGGGCAAGTCAGGCGGTGGTGGTGGGATTTGAACACTCGTCCTCCGGGGTGATAGTTGGGTGTCGTTACTACCGATCCACCACCGCCTACGACGGATTCTTTCTGTGAAATTGAATTAAATTATTCATTACTCACATTCAACTTGCTTTGGTGTCAGTAAAGATCAGTCAAGTGTTCTAATCGTGAAGCTAATAAAAAAACAATTAATAATTGCCTCAGAACTATCGAGCAAAAATGTTCTGGTTTTCATTGCAGCCCGGCAAGTTCCGTTTGAATTTGATCTAACATGGGGGAGGTGAGATTGGTCACAATTCACTTGTTCCCTCTTGTTCTTTGGGTAGAACTTGTAACTAAATGGTAATTGACATCTATGCGAAAGCAAAGCGGGCAAGGGGTGGGTAGATTTAATTGCTGGATCACTTTTATAAGTTCAGACTGTTCATACTTCTTCTTTCCATTTCTATAAATGATCCAATTAGACTAGGCTGTGGATCACAAGATTTTTCAATTGTAGTCTGTAATTGCACGTTAAAGAATAGGCGTGTACCTTGTTCGTCATTGAGATGCCATCGTAAAATGTTCCGTTAAGGCATATTCAATGTCATACAACAGTGTATTTTTTTCTGAAATTCTGTGATACCCTGAATTACTCAAACGCGTTACTAAATGAATCTTTCATACCAATTTGTGACCCCTTAGCATAGAATACTGTAATTTCTGATGAAGTTAATTTTACCTGAGTTTGACGATTGTTCGTGAAGTTACATAGTCGTTTTTCGCTATTTATTTGAGTTCTGTTGTTGTTGTTGTTGTTGTTGTCGCTGACACCGCTACTTCTGTCGGTCTTGTTCTGGTTGTTGTTTTCAACGGATACGTGTTTTAGAGGGCAATTCAACTGGATAATCACAAGTTGCGCGTATACAAGATTTTATTCTCTGTGCTTGCACCAGCTGAATTTCCTCAAGGAGACAAATACACGTGGAACAGTCAGTTCCTTTTAAATACTGCACTACAGTCGGTCAAAAAATCATTGAAAGAATAAACTTTTTCGGATTCACTATAAAAATACAATCTCCATTAGTTTGAAGCGATTATGATCGGCCCGGAAGTTATGAATGCAAATCCTATTACCGCCGGCTAACTATCTTACTCTTGTAGGTCTACAAGTAGCCTTCGATCCGTCTAAGCCCATTTCCTGAAAATTGCCTGTACCAGTGTATGCGAAACAGAATGAAAGTAAACTAATTTCACCTATTTATAAAAAATAGAATATATTGGCTGTATCATGTGTTATACCTTCTAGTTTATTGATTAATAAGGAGAAAATTGAAGTGAACCATTTCAAAGACCAATTTCGTTGACCTTTCTTTACTTGTGTGGTCTTTTAAATTTATGGTAAGCATACCTAATCACAACCACATTCAGCAAACCCATTCCAGCCAGACAGCAAGTTGAAAGGTAACTGTTCACCAAATACTCCCCGCACAGTTTTTGTCATTTTTTGCGACACACCAATACACCGGAGATAAACGAAAATCGACTGAATGGTCTGGTGGGTCACGACAATTTGTTTGTCTACAGAACGCCTAAGGCGCACCCTTTGCTTCTGTAGACAGTTGTCACGATGGCGATATTGATTCAAAGTGAATACCGTGTCGAACAGATGAGGGCCCCATCGACAGTCGGCGGAGTGATGTACGTGTTTTCATGAGATGATTCAAACTGTTTGTTCCAACATGAATTTTGTGATCACCATCTGGCACGGGGGGGGGTTGGTGAATGAATTGTGAACATCAAATGAGGACAATGATATTGACTAAGCATGCACCTGCGATTCAGAAGTAATTTTTTACCCTGTTCTCTCCAAATCTTTTACAACCGATGCGATTAGTATTTTACCTGATTCAAGAACATCCAAATGATTCTGTTGAAAAATAATCCAACTGAGTCTCGTGCTGAACACTCCCACACAGTGATACTGATTAAATTGTAGAAATGAAAATTATTTGGAGGAAATGGTGATGGACTATTAATCCACCTTTTCAATTTGTCGCATTTAGCATTGGCGTGCATTGTATAACAAGGGCATAGTCGCGAAGTCTTAGGATCGGTGACTGAATAGAGGACGGGACAGTTTCGTGAACATGACGCGTGGAAGTTTAGATTTGGAACGATGCGGACGGAATGATGGATGCAAGATATGTGTGTGTGTGTGTGTGTGTGTGTGTGTGTGTGTGTGTGTAAATGAGCGAGCGAAAACATGTTTGGACACTGTTCCATCACGCTTCGGTTTCGGCTCGCCCGCATGTTTTTAGCTTATCCACCACCAATGGTGTTTATCATGAGCTTAAATAAAACGGTCGTGTGCACTACCATTGTACTTGTCAGTGTTTGGAAAAGGTGGACCTTCAAAGAAGCATTTTATCGAAAGTAGGACCTACCCTTTACTATGCTTGCACAATAAATGTTCCTTTCAAAAGTTTTTATTAGTCCCCATTCTAACGGTTGCTCACAAAATGGCTTTGTTACTCTGTTTAACCACGGTATACTTATTTAACTTCGCTTATGGCAAACGAGTCTCAATGACTGCGCACACGTTTAGTCTCATCCCAAAACTATTGAATTTGAGATGAAAAGAAAAAGTTGCAGTTCAGTCTTCGAACGATATATATATATATATATATATATATATATATGTAAAGATTACCGGATACGGTCGAGTGCTTCTATGGAAATTTTGTCCAGTCATTCACATACTACTTATTGTGAAATATATGTAACTTCCAAATGCGACATTGAACGGATACTGCATTTCCTCGTGGGAAAAGTTGCTCTTCAAAAATTCGACTTGAAGGCATCCGGGAGAGACCAGTGCCGCCATTTTGTGAGAAGTTCATTAACTCACAGTGTCAATCAACTATGGACTGTGAAGCTTAACAGATGGTCTGCTCCCAACAAGGCTCGTTGTGTGTGAGATGGCGACTGCGTCTGTGCCTTCCCCGCAACTGTGCATTTTTTCTACTTTTTTGGACTGTGTGAACATATCTATAGATTGGTGAAAGACAGCTCAGCCGGATAATAGCAGGTGGGCGGTGTGATGACGGGACGGGGGTTAGACGAGGCAAGTTGAGAGCAGGCAGACCGTACAAGAGTACAGTCATATGTGTGGAAAGCGGATGTATAAAGTGAACTGTTTTTAATCAATTCACGCTAGAAGGCGCGATGTGGGAAATCTATATACGTCCCTTGATGCATAGTAACGGGGCACAAGAAATAGAGACAGGCGTCAAAGATAACCATACTGCTGTGAACACGTCCTGCGTGAAGAAAATTAGACATCTGAGATGATCCTTCAAAGATCACCAACTAGTAATTATTATTTGTAAAAGGATGAATAGATGACGGTATACTCGTCTTATTTGTTTATTTGCTAATTTAGTTTGCTTTTACGTTTCATTTGCTCTCATAAAATAAGGGTACTATAAGTATATAGTGTAAGTAGTAGTAGTAAGTAGTAAAGTATAGCATAGTGTAATTTAGTATAGTATAGTATACTATACTATAATATAGTAAATATACTTATTATATATTATCTAACAAGTCTAGTATAGAATCAGTCTATATGGTTGTACATGGGTAAAACCTATAATTGCAGGCGGACAAAGAGCATTTGAGCAGTAAAACTTAGCACAAAAAAGCCTAATAGATTCACCCTGTCAATCGAAAAAAGGTTGACATTTTTGGACTAAATTCATTCAACACACTCATTCATGTTTTACTGGTCCTTACGCATAGCCGTTGACAAGGGCACTAAGTTCGTCTTTGATCGAAGACACAATGTGGGATAAACTTAGTTCGGAACCTTCAAAAATAAAAACAAGCAGAATGCATTCATTCTCGCTCTCTCACCCCTACCCTTCGGGTGGACACAGCGAAAGGCTTTTTTCTTGTCAAAGCGAAGTTCACTGTTAAATGTGGCGGATCGATCGATGCTCGACCGAAAAACACCTTTTCCTTGATGTTCACGAAGCAAGGATTCACCGGTTTTGTCAAACACTGGATTCCATTCAGCTTCATTATGTTGCTTGTTGTTTCTCTTCCCGTTTCAAAGGAAATATCACTGGCAGACACCGATAAATCTATCAAGATACCACGGTCGTGTGCAGTTTGGTTAAAATTACCAGAAATCCAGAAATGTGCTACCACTTTCTTTAAATGGTACATTTTGCCTAATTTCGGTTTTGCACTTTCCGAAAACAAGAAGAAGCCGCGTCGATTAGTTAGAGCTTATTCTTCTCCATCCTCACGTTTTTCAAAGCGGTCGCAGCTGGAAAGAATTAGGGACAAGGCAGCATAGGTCGGGATATGTTGTCTTAGAAACAGAGCTAAGAGTGAACAATAAAATGTTCCCAGTCGATCTGAGTAACAAGTAAAATTGTACTTAAAACATTTGTGTTTTTTTCTTTTCGGTTCTTGCTGACAGTTTTACAATGAAAGCATTGGGGTATTTTAATTTGAATAAATTGACCAGCTTTATTTACATACAAATATAATTAATTTGCTTTTATTGTACAGGAGTACAATTTTCGGCATAGTGCTTTGAATAGGTAGTTGTGCAATCATGCATCAACTGTTACAACAGATTCTACCAGAATTTGAAGTTTCTCTGAACACAATTTTGAATTCCACCCTAATCTGGCACAATGCTATCGTTACAGCTTAGTGAATATTAAACAATTGCATGTACACAAATTCATCAAAGCAAAAAATAATCTTTTCCGTTCGATCTACTGAGGAGTTTACACTGTGATCTTCATCTCAACCCAAAAATTATCTTATTTAATCGGTTTTAGTAATTGGTACATCAAATAATAACTTACTCTATAGTTTTACGCAATCCCTTCCTTAGACTAATCTAGTTGGTGATCGATTCTTGTATTCATTCAGTAGGTCAACTAACAAAGGTTGGTTAAAAAAAATGTAAACATTCAGTCGAATATGTTTCGAGAATGCTGATACCATTACACTGTCTGACATTGATCCTCTCTCTACCTGAAGACCTTTCTGAGAGTAAAAGAGGGAACGCTGTTTGATTGCATCGAAAACTTTGTACCGATACACCGGGCGATCCATACATTATTGATGCGATAGACGACTTTCTAGATTCCGATTCGAGATGTACCTGGTACTCACGTATGCGGCGGGCAAATAGTATTCAAAAGATCGCCTGGGTCCCGTACACATCTTTGAAATTTACAGAAAACTAACAAAATGTCTTTCCTTATAATATTTCAAATTCCTCGATGATTTTGATTCACGAACGCAAGCCATCGCAAGAAAACTGAAACCCATAAAAAGTAAACTGTACTCTGGATTAATCAGTACCTAATGAGGTTCTCTGGATTTCGTTATTTCTAATTTGATCATTTTATATCTTTCACTGGAAACATAGTTCAATTTGTGATGTGTGCGTTTGGCGGACCTTAATCTATGAGTAGCTTTCCCACCGATCTCTGACTACTCAAACTATTATTATTATTATTTGAATGGAGAAGGAAAACCACAGGCTTATCAGCCTGGAGCCACCTTGATAACAAATGTGCTTGGTGAGCGATTTTGACCCCAGACTTTCTCGTCTTATGATCCCGTAATTTCTTACCTATATACTAATGATCACAAAAATACAGTATGCACGTGTACGGATGCAGCAAAATCATTCAGAGTACATTTTACAAACCTGTGTGATTGAGGCTTTTCCGCAAATATAACTTATTTGAATTTTCGCGTCATGCTTGTGTATGTGCATGTATTAAGTACATACAGGCCTCCGAAATCCTCAGTATGGTCGGGGGGTGTATCTTGCATCTCATGAAATGCTCCTATGTAGCCTAGTGTCTCAAATAGCGCCTGCTAAGGAAGCCCTGCTCACTGTTTTCTCGTAGAGCAAGTATTTTCACACTAAGGTGAGAGGCTGGAAAGCTAACAGCTGAGGGCTATAACCTGGTTGGTGAACACCGGCAGTTCACCTAGGGGAGTTGGTCAAAATCCCTGATTCGAAACCAACCAAATAGAGGGGTACGAACCACACTCATTCGCATTTTGTTTGGCTGCCTTGTGCGTTTGGTTTTCATTAACCGAAGGCTACGGTTGTGAACCCCTTAACAAAGTTCACCTGCTTCAGCCCACACTCAATTCACGTAAAGTTTTTCTTTCTACAAAGATTATTGTAACGTGATTTGTTTGCACACAGTCTGAACTCAAACGAGTGCATATTATATGAATATAAGTACACCCAGTGTGGGCAAACGCGTGCATTTGGTCAATTAACTTTTAGGCCAGTACAAACACACTTCAAAATTCAACAATATATACATATAGATCTAGCAGCTACTTCACTAAATGTTCATATGTCAGAAAGCTTCAACTTAATGTTTTTGTTGTGGTTTAGATCAGTTGTGAAAACTGCTTACTATCACAAGAGATGACTTTAAGAAAAACATAAGTGGCGGCTTTCTGTTCCCCTAAAACAGCATGGAAAACTAATTTTCCGCGTTTAACAAACACACACAAACACTTCCATCACATCGGAGCAAATTTTGACAATGAAAGAATCAGTAAAACGAATATGTGCTTTTTCAAAGCATTTGTTAGGCACATCTTGAAAAGGTTTTTATGTAACCGAATTATATAGAGAATAATATTCCCGATGAGATGCAAGCCCACTCATGGACATCATCTGCTACTCTGTACAGCGTCTTCCCTATCGGCTGAGCTGTGACTCCACAACGATCGTTCTGATCATTCTGCATTTGATTATCCACTTCACTTACAAAGGTATACTTACCGGTCACGTGGAGACTTCCCTGGATCCGGTGTGCTACATCAGGCGAAGTTTACTTTAAGACATAAGCGGCGTTCATGAGTAGATCCAAATCCTCATCAAGGATCTAATCTTCTCACAGTTGGATTATATGAAAATATGTGATTTTTACAAGTTTCACAACTGGTTTCAAAAAGAAATTAGTCATCGGTTGCTTATGATTTGGATTTCTCATTTCCCAAGCTGATTGAACTTCTGATAATTGGTATGATATATTCGCATGATAAGCTACTCTCCGTTCTATCTAAACTGAAAAATACGTGATAAGAAAAACGAACAGATATTTATGGTCTCAAATTTCAGCAAATGGAAAGATATACTACTAACATATTATATTTTGCTTTTGTTGGTAGTTTGACAGCGTGTATCTGGAAGAAAATTCAAATTATGGTGCTCTCTAACCAGCAAAGTATGTGAACAGCATGAGAGGAAAGCCTATTTTGTCCTTTATTGTGCCGATATATATGAACCTAGTGCCTGGTGGATATTAAAACTGTTTGAGATCCGGTTTTTATTTTCTAGTTCATAAGGTGCTAAGTGGGTGCTTCATATATCTTTAAGGATTTTCAAGGTTTGCAGAATTCAACGGTTACTACGATCCATGAAGATTGTAGCAAACGGAGTACTTCAAACGAAACTAAGTGAACGTGTAGACTAGGTTTGTTATCAAATAAGAGATAGTATTTCCCCCTCAAACTGTCGAGTACTGTAAAATGAGTGCCATTTTATTGGTTCCAAGTTTTGCGTGAATTTTGCACAATCTATATGATTATTCATTTGTTTTCTGTTTTATTTTATTATTTCTCAGACGAACTTTCTAATACCAGTAACCGATGCAGACAGAATGCAATTCTCAACGACCTCAAGCTTCCACTCCAGCCTCTACCGGTGACCCAGCACTGGATCGAAATATGCATTCCCCAGTATCAATGGATCAACAACAGACAGCTCAGCACCTCCACAAACACCAACAACAACAACAGCAGCAGCAGCAGCAACAACAACAACAACGAGTTGGTGTGGATGCACGCAGTTCGTTGTCACATAGCGACACAATGAGTGGGGGTGGTGGTGTCGGTGGGACCAATGCTGGTTCAGGTGGTGGAATTCCGGGTGCCGCTTTCAATACCACACCTATCTATGACGCTCAGGGCAGTCTTGTTGGGCTCCAAGCCCCGATAGACAGCGGTCATCCGCTGGATGAATACAGTGCTGAACGTGCAGATCAAATGGGCTATATGGGTATGAGCCCGATCTACCAATACAATATGTCCACACAACAACAAGGGGGACCAATGCTTCCCGTCGAATATCTCCCTTATACAAATTACAATATGAATCAACCACAGCAAGCTTACAGTCCCAACTTTGTTCCCGCACAACACCAGCCCCATTCACAAGAACAGCACTACCATCAGTTGCTGCAACAACAACAACAACAGCAGCAGCACCATCAACAAGAACAACAAAAGCTACTTTTACCCAGCGCTCCTGGTAACGGGACAGCTACCATTATTCGTGGTCTACCGAAACAACGGCTTTCTTTTGACAAATGTCCCGCCGTGTGCAGTCTATTTGCCATTTTGTGCTGCCCGATCACCTTATGGTGTTCTCTTCCCGCTCTGATCTATTCCATGTGTGCCTATACGGACTATCGAGCTCGTGATGTGGAGCGCTATCAACGGAAAAGCGATATCGCGCGCCATCTGGTCATTACAGCCTGTGTGATCGGATTATTGTTGTGTGTCACATGGGCGGTTCTGGCTTTTTTCTACTACGCCGTTATCATAGCGACCATTCATGACGTGATTCGTGTAATCAATCACCGTTTAGGAATCGGTACCTGAGACACTTCGTGTTGTACACCTTGTTTACCGCACTCCACTCTACTCCACCCTAATCACGCCACTTCACTTCAGGATTTAGTTCTCATTGTGCTGTTATCTAAGCTGTGTCCTCACGGAATGAAGTGTGCGTAAATCGAAGAAACATTGCATCAAACCCATTGCTTTCCGCCTTGTCGGTTATTTCCCTGTGTTTATCCTTACTGCAGGGATTTAAATCAGTCCAAGAAAAAAATGTACCAAGCCCATGTCCACAAAAAAACAAAGAGACAATCATGAATATGATGCACCACCTTGTTTGCTTCCAGTTACATGTACTCTCTTGTCCGCCTATCTCAGACCGCGTCACATTGTTCAGATTTGGTTGTGTATGTTTCCAACCGGTCTTCTCATATGCAATAAGCTTCATTTGTTCGTTAGCGGGCAACCCACTTTACCGTATTCAGACAATCTGATTATTATCTCACAAAAATTGCCGAATTAACTGGTTATAAGAATCGTGTTCTCTTTCATCCACCCCCGTCACTACCCAAACACTGTCATCTTGTTTCTATGTCTACCTATATAATCCAGGATGAATTTTGGATGCCAATAAGATATATTCTCATTTTGATTGCATTTACACGCGTATACCATTTTTTCCAAAACCGAATTGTGTTCTTCCACATCTGTACTGATCGTTAAAGTCAACCAATTAATCAACCAATCAGTCAATCAATCACCAGATCACGCGCTCGCTCGCTCGCTCGCCCGCTCGAGGCTTAATCCACTTGGATCCAGTTTCTCAAAAATTCCATATTGCATTTGCTATTCAAAATGAAACTAACTCATACTGAATAAAATAAAGAATAAACCAAACCATGGGGTTTTCGTTGCTCTAAAACAATGAGAAGCGTCTACGAATGATTCCAGATGAACGTGACTTGGTTGACTTCGGATGAATACCGGGAAGTCCCCGCGTTACTACTGCACATCTCCAGAGATTGTTTTGATGCAAACTCTTTAAATTGGTAAAATCTGAACACGATAATTTAAATTGTTATGACGGAAATTTCATCCACTTTACGGGGTCCAAATTAAGGTATACATCTATTTGTTATGTCGTTTGTGAAAAGTTCAGTAGCCCGGGTTGGATTCGAACCCACGCATGGACGCCGCCTACGCTTTGTACGCGCACGCTCTACCGGACATCAATCATATCCGAACATCACTCTTAAAGCCGTCTAATGTGATCCCACAACAAATGCAGGGGTAGTGTGTGAGAAATAAAAAAATTATTTCCCGAAATAAATTTAGGCAAAGAGCACAACATTGCAAGCGAGCATAATTTGATTCCGGAATAACATCGCTGCATATTAACTGTTGCCTAATACAGAAAACAAAGTAGTTCCTATATATCACAGGTGCGGAGGTTCTGTCATTGTACGAATTCATTATACAACAGAGCAATACCAGTTTGATATAGACCTGCTGACACAGAAGGAGCCTTCAGCGCTTGATCGCTGTGGCCTCTGTTATGCTTAGCATCCGTCCATTTGGGGTTGTATAACCAACCCGAAACGACGTCCCACGGTCGGCTTGGTGAACAGTCTGTGGCAGATGGCCAGCGATTGAACCTTGCCCATTTGCAGTGTCGTAATCTTTTTCCCAATGCAGATGTGTTCAGATGGCGCTCTCTAGCAAGAGCTGAGACGATCGGGATATGAAAGTGGATCCCTGACCTCTGCCCTCAAAACAGTTTAGTTCAGTCAATCCAATTTCCACGACCCGTAGTCGATCAAGCCCGATTTTTTCCGCCGTCTAATGACCCTGATACCATTAGCTAGTTAAAGAAATCAGATGACAAAAGTAAGTTGACCGTGCCAAACTCTTACTCGTGAGTGATGTATCTAACGGTGGGAATTCCTTTAGTGTAGGCTATGTAATTTATAAACGGCTTAAGAATAAACCTTTATTCAAACGACAAATTCCATTGAGCCACAGATAATAATCGAATCTCGCAAATTATGAGTTGGAAATGTCAGACTCCGTATCATCCCAGTGGAAGAAAACTGCGTTTATCATCCAGAAAAATAGCTCGAACTTCTGCTTCTTCCTTTTACTTTTCTGAAACGGTCATGTTTGACGGTGGGAAATTTTGATTCGAACTGTCTGGCCTTCAGAAGTCAGCTTCATGCGTAATCAACAACACAACTCCTATCAACTACACCCTAAGAATCATTAGATTCTAATTTCAATCTCCCTAAAGCTCATCAGCAATGCACAACCACAATCCCATCTGCGATCTGCTCTCTGAATCCATTAAAAAATGCAGACGAATGTATCATTTATGTCCCGACAATCCCACTGCATCCCTCGTGCAGAAACGCCATTTTTTATCTACATGACCGCATAAAAACTGTAGCAAATGTTCCTATATCGCTAGGTTATCTAACAGAGCCTGAAAAAAGCAATATAAAATTCTTTGGCACTAGCTGCGGGAAGGCGTTTCAAGGATTGGGTGCCACCCCCTTGACAAGCCTAAGTAGACGAGCACCATCACCTCACGTATATGATCCGGAACACTTTCTCTCGGTCGCCGCAGTGTTGCGGCACCCGCATTTGTCGACTTATTTCAAAACCTGACCTTTTACGTTGACAAAACTAAACTCCATGTCACGTCGAAGAAACAGGTTTATCAATCCCTATTTCGATAACATATGGAATAGGCTGAATGATCCCTTTTCTAACTTGGGTTTCACTGCTTACACGTTTAAATTTTGGATAACTGTTGACTTTGATAGAGAAGATACTTCCCAGGTAATCTACGGGGCTGAGAATGCTTGGCTGCTGAAGCGCTCTGGAATGATTGTCGCCAAACGTAGGCACCTCTCATGCTCACAGGAATTACCTGTGTGTAATCCTCTATTTTAGAAACCTTTCCAACCACCGTGACCCTTGAAATCACGTTTTCATGTGGCCGTTCATATGAATAATCCGTTATTTGCCGATAAACAACAGAGCAGACACACCAAATTCGTCCCAGACATGAATGGTTTATTATTGATTTGCTGGCCTTTTAAAACGATCGAGCTCGGATTAGTTGATCAGTCGAAACCTCAGATATCGGGGCGTAACTATACCGGGCACAGTCTCCGATCATACATATAGAGCTAAAAATACCCTAAAGGAACATCCGCGTTCTGACTATTTATTCTGTGAACCCAAGGAATAATACACAAAAAAATATAGTTTGAATAAATCCCAATCAATAACACCATCATCAAGGCCAACTAATGTAGCATGAAAACAGCAAGCTGGAAAAATTCCATCAGTTTGGATTTGATCGGAAATAATGGATCCGCTCAGAGTACACACGATCCCAAAGCTAGATCGTATGCGCTTCATCGTTGTCCAAAATAGAAAAAAAAAACATTAAATCGCCACAAATGGTCCGCGACAAGCTAGCTTTTAGCTTCTGTGGTAACAAGTTCCTCTTCCGTTCGCTCGTGCGCTTGCACACGCGGAACGAGACCGAACGGGGATAGGGGGTCAAAACTAATCAGACCATTTGCATACATGCTGAGATTGTTGTTCCTGTCAAGTCATGATCGAATGAAGATAAATGTGCAGGATTTCATGCGTGTCCAGTTAAACGACCGAATGAAATGGCACAACGTGTTTGCGTTACCGCGCGGTTTTGACGTGAGCTTTGAGACTTGAAATTAGCAAACGAGAATCCGGGATGGCTTTTTTAGTCCTGTTAGCTCACACGACAGAGAAAATCGATAGATCCTGTTGTCCGACCGATAAACATACACATCAAACTTGGCAAATTTGACGTCATATTTCGTGAGAATTTTGTATATAACCGAAATCAAGGCGAACTATTTTCTTAATTTGTTCGCATTCATGTAAACAGTTTGTTCAAACTATTCTCATAAAGAGACTTTGTTTTATTCCAATCGTGAAAAATGAATTTGGCATAAATGTTACCTATGGCATTTGTCGGTGAAATTATCAGAAGCACCGAATTGTTATTGCATTCTCACTTGTTCGCATCCATCAAATTCACCAGGGTTCAAACCCGGGCACTACATGCTAGTATTAATCCGACCCGATAACTGCTTAATGCTTTTCCAGCATACTACACGTCAGCGCTACGCCGTGCACAGTACATTTATCACAATTCTCGGAGGAACCAAATGTCCCCAGAGAACTATGGACAACGAAATAACACGAAATCCTCACCTACTGCGTGTGAATTTGTTGAATTAAAATACGTTGACTTTTCTCCGTGTGCTCGGCTAATAGTGTAGGTGCTGTCATTTTCCCCTTTGAATACTTTGTGTTTTACTCAGTAAAACGCACTCAAACTTCATGAAAATTGCACAAACAATTGTTAAGAGAATACCCTCAATCTTTGACCCAGCACTCATTCGAATCACATTGCAAAGTGTGGATCAGGTAATGGCGACTAGAAGCCTGGAAAATAATGTGGTCTACTTAATCAACTTTTTATCAAAAACTACATGGTGATAATTGGAACCGGCGAATTACCATCGATTTGCGTCGATTTGCGCATTTGTACAGGAAAAGACGGCGCGCACGTAAGGTTAACGAGTTGGTTGAAGTGACAATCGATTCTTTTCCACCCCATGACGAGAGTAATTGTAAATGGTACGGAGTATCTGTTTGAAGTTTATTTTTCGTGCACATACGCACCGGCATTCTGTTAATATATTCGGATTGATTGTAAATGTATGATTAAGGTTACATCATTGAATATCAGTAACTAAAATGGGATGAACGTGTTAAACAGGTCGGGGTGAATGGCTGAAAATATTTACTGGATAACAGTTAGGATCCGTTATACTCGATGGGAATAAAAATCCACTTTTGATGACCGGGAAAACGTTATTCCCGGAGGTATACATGAAACGTTTGGATTTTCGAAAATCAATCAAATTTTCCTCGAATAATAAGCGAGTAATCGCACGTGAATTGGTCCATCAAACCCGCAATGAATAACCAAGTCATTTTCAGCGGATCATAAGCGTACCGAATACAGTGGTAGCTCAAGGGTAAGGGTTTGAAGTCAAGACCCAAAGGTTCGCGATTCGAGTCTTTCCTATTACAAGTAAAAACTAAATTTTCCATTGTCCGCGCAACTTCAGAGAAACCGGAATTTAATTATCACTCTCTTCTACAGTTATCATTCTGTCATAACATATATAAAGGATACAAGTGTGTGTTCGCTGATAAGAAACCACTTTTCTCCGGGTACATCTTCAAATCGTTCCATCAGCTCCTGTGTGTAATTAGTGACTTTAGTGCCCCCGGGTTTTTCTTAATGCATAGTCTAGGTAGCCTAGACATATTTGGTGTAGGACACTTTAATATTCCGCAATAGATCCAACCATTTACTAATCACAATTAAACATAATAAGCAATGATTAAACTTCGAAATGATTCACGAACTGGGCATCAATTACTCGTCTATTGGCACCATTGTTCATCCTCACTCCTTGATCTTGATTCCTATCGATTATTGAACATATTTGGTCTCTCTTTCTGCTGGTTGTTATTTGTCCGCATTGATAGCAAGCATTTGGGCTCAGAGTACACATTTACATCTACTGCTCGATTTCCTTTTTTAACGTTTCATTCAATTGTGGAAACGAAACCAACGAGCAAACAATTTAGAAGCAACGAGGTGTTGCCAGTCGAGTAATGCTGTGGCAACTGAAAAACGCAACCCAAAACACTCGAACTCAAGCATATTGGAACATTCCTTGCATGAACCCTCCCCCTCCCAAAAAAAAAANAAAAAAAGATCAACCATTCAGCGCAACGCTCCTCAGTTGGTAGTTGTGAGCTGATCTCATACCAATTAGTTTCGTTCCGATTTGAGTCCCCAAAGGCTAAGCCACAGAACAAATTGATTCATTCATTTCCAATATTGCCATAACTTTTGAGATATAGGTATTGACGTCGTCCAGCTTGTCCCCTACCCTAATCAAGGCATTCAACCGATTACTGAACAAACTGCAAACTGTACAACACATTGCAGTTGATTTTACTTCACTTACCGAGATTAGTTTCAATCCAGAATCCGAAACACACGCTACGTGATACGGGAGAGAATCAGATGTATCATGTTCACCATCTGGAAAGATTAAGATTGTGTTGCAGGCTTTCAATTGAAATATTTTGATGCGGCAGCTTTGATCAGAATTATGGGATATTGTCACCAGCAAACAATTTGGATGATTGGTTTTTTGAGACTATGTGATACTTCGAAGGGATATATTCTGAGTTTCAGCAACAGTGAAGTGGCCCTTAGTTCAACACATGCGGTGATTGTCCACTTCATCATCTACCTTGATAACACTTATATCAATCAATTCTCATTTCCGGAATTTGGAACGTGTAATCACCTATTTAGCGAGTATTTAAACATGATTCATCCATCCCGCCAGGGTGGGGGAACCGTATTGCTGGTTCAATAGGAATTTTAAAGCATCTTTGATAATAGTTCTTATAAATTTGTCATAACATTTCCATTCATTCTTAAATATCGCTCAGTGGGCTTTGCCTGGCCTATGCAATCTAATGCGCTACAGGCAGAAATTAAAACAAACCAATTGTGATCCAAAAATGGCTTCGACAAAGTTCAAATCTGTCATCAAACCAACGGTCCGCAAATTCGAATATTCGTACAACTGAATGCATGATATTGATGATTGTTTTTCTTTGAAATAATAAAAGTACCCTCGGCTGCAGAAGATGAGTTACTCATAGTCCTTTGGGAGATCACTGAGTCCATTTTGTGTGGCAAGTAACGCTACTTTATCCAGAAAAGCTGTTGCGTAAATTTATACTGAAAACCCCATATGAGTTGGTTCGAGTAACTTCGGTAAATGGCCTCCCCGGTTCCGTTATATTGAACCTATACTTTCAAATATATTTGTCACTGATTGAGAGCCGTAACAGAACAATAAAAAAATTCGTCTTGGTTGATGACACAAAATTAGTAATCAAGCTCGTCAACTCAGCTAGCAGGTAACAAAGGAGACATATTCGATGTCACACAAATACTTCATGGAAGATCAAGGTAGAGTAATAAATCAATGGTAAACCGTACGCGTCTTAGCCAAACCAATAGAAACAATGTATGATAATACCCAATTACGGAAGCCCTTCTTCCTGGTTTGCCAATATCACAGAATCAAATAGGGCAAGCTGTCCTTCATGGTGTACCTCAAGGAGTATGTATTTATTTTTCCCAGAGCAACATGCTTTTCAAACTCTGTACCAAAGGATAACAAAGCACTATAGTGCTTTTTGAACGCGGATATTTATCTGATGCTTTTACAAATACGCTTGAAATTCGCAATAATCGACTAACCCAACTGACGTTTCTCAATTGGTTTCACAGGAGTAGTGTACATTTTTCTTCTTTCCTTTTACGAGACCACCAGTATCTTTTCATACTTTATTGTACACCTACTGACTAAAGTATTGTACCCCCTCTCCTAAGTTTTTGGATTATCTCCTCTCCCGCATGCACCATCATCACTATTTTTGAGAAGCTTGATGAAACCAAATGAAAAGCGGATTTACGAAATTTTATTAAATTATCTTTAATTCCAACGGAAATATGACCACAAGCCAAAATTTCCCTGCGAAAAAAGTATTGAATAGTACGGAGAATCAGACGTCGAAAGCATCACTCGTGGAGGATCATACGGTTTATGTAAAGTAAGTATAGAAGTGAGATAACTGAGACTTGGGGTTTTATGCTCTCTAATTCCGTCGTTACGATATGGTTCTCGCTCTGCAATCTCTTAAGCCATGTCGTTAGTTGTTTTTCAATGAAGTTTGTATCATCCATATCCCACTCCACTTGTTGAAATTAGGTTTTGTCAGTCATAATTGCTTCTATTTTCTTAACGTAATCAGCTCTGTTCATCAGCACCATTACAGCTCCTTTGTTAGCTTTCGAAATCCCTAGTTTCTTGTTTTAATTAAGTTATTCAAGTGCATTACGGTGATATTTGTCTGGTGTCTGGTGGCTAGGATTTTAGCTGTTTCCGCTTCAAATACCGGGAACCATTACAATGTTGGCTATCTTATATGTGCGGACGTTGATCTCACGGAAGGCATTACTTCTGGATCCCTCCCATCGCGCCCTGGTCGGCAATGTCTGCTATTGGCCGGCTTGAACGTTTTTGCTCTTTCAAGGTCATTGAGATTGACGTCAGCATGACCGTAGCTAACACTAGAATATCAACCGATGACTGACCACAGTAACCAGTTATCACGGCGAAGTACAGACTAAGGACATCTGTCAAGCCCGTTTTAAAACCGAGTTGGAATTGTGAAGTCCATGGGAGTGCACTGCATTTGTCGAAATGAAAACTCGGTTTTTTCGTCGTGTTCTCGTTAAAATTGAAGATAAGTTGATAATATTTAGTATTCCGGTTCTAGATTGTTAAAAATGATAATGATTGTGCATGTCGGAGCGAAGATCATACAGACATTCAGAGGGGTGCAATAGATTTGTCCAGAGTTTTCTATACCTTTTTTGACGAATTCACAAATCAAGAGATTTGTGTCAATCCTTGTTGAGACTCCGTCAATAAAAATGTAATTAATTTTGTATACACCTGTAAATTCACTATGCTGCATCCCATTTGTTTATTTCTAGAAACAAACGATTGCTACTTTATTCAAACGAACAAGACTGCGCTTTAATTTGGTCTACTTTTTTATTATTGTTATTGTTGATGATGATGATGATGATGATGTTCTGGAAGATTGCAGCCGCCCCAGAAACCACTTTAGTTCTTTCCCAACGTCCCGGGCACTGATCGAATCGTTCTAGAGTGCCTTTGAATTATAGAGGTTAGTTGTACTATCACGTTTGTTCTCGTTATACATAATCCCACACAAACTACGGTAACTATCCTGATCGGAAAGCTACGACGATCTTTTGAACAGAAAACATTGATACGAAGGCAAGTAGTCTTGTTTGTGTGATCAGTGAGCTACGTTTCCTCTTGCCAAATATATGACTACACGTTCCAAATTCCGGAAATGAGAATTGATTGATATAAGTGTTATCAAGGTAGATGATGAAGTGGACAATCACCGCATGTGTTGAACTAAGGGCCACTTCACTGTTGCTGAAACTCAGAATATATCCCTTCGAAGTATCACATAGTCTCAAAAAACCAATCATCCAAATTGTTTGCTGGTGACAATATCCCATAATTCTGATCAAAGCTGCCGCATCAAAATATTTCAATTGAAAGCCTGCAACACAATCTTAATCTTTCCAGATGGTGAACATGATACATCTGATTCTCTCCCGTATCACGTAGCGTGTGTTTCGGATTCTGGATTGAAACTAATCTCGGTAAGTGAAGTAAAATCAACTGCAATGTGTTGTACAGTTTGCAGTTTGTTCAGTAATCGGTTGAATGCCTTGATTAGGGTAGGGGACAACCTAGGCGTCATTGTGTTTTTAGGCAGTAAAGAATGATTAGTTAGTTATTGACATCAACCGATTTGTTAGCTCGTTTTATTATTGAACCAATTGGAAGGGGTACTTTCTTGGATTAGCCTTCATTATAACATCCAATCTTGAGGCCTGATTTGTGAATCCATGTCATTTTCCATCCCTTCAGATGAGATCCGAATTTCAGACATTGTCATTTATTAGCAGAACCTTCAAGTCAAGTCAGGTCAAGTCAAGAAAATCTTTATGCACCCAAAAGGTGAAATTTCAGCAGTTTACGAGTTTTACAGTGGATAGGTAAAATAATTGTGAACAAAAAATACAGTATGAGAAAAACCTCTGGGTGGTTCAGGTCATTTTCAAGATTGGAATTACCTTCACCCTTCTAGTCACAGTAAGTTTTGTTATTCATGACAAGTCAAACTAAGCTTGCGAGGAGAACTGTGTCTATCTCAAGTTGCTATATTCATTAGTTTA
>UZAN01040400.1:14602-27676 GCA_900618425.1 Echinostoma caproni | reverse complement strand
GTGGTGGTGGTGGTGGTGGTGGTGGTGGTCTTTGAGTGTAATTAGCCACCATCACATTACCCCCGGGTTTTGTGTGTTCGTAATCCTCCACGGCTACTGTCGTCATCACACGTGTCCTATCGCATCACAAGACCGCGTATGCAATAGACAAAATGGAAGTATAGGAAAAAATGGAAAGGGACGTTTCGATAAGAAGACCCTCCAGTGAATACTGTCGCTGAATCGCCATCTCGAATGATAAGATTTTCGTTTGAGTGGTACTCTTAAGAATTCGCTCACGCACTAACTTCAGTCTATGCCATCATAGATATTTAAACAGAGTCACATACGACGTGGATGATCAAGAACTTCTTCAATGATGCACAGTTTTGTTCTGTATCACAATCTCCTCACCTCAATCTACTTGAGTATTCAGTTCGCAATCGAATTCGCCAAAAGAAGTAGCGCCATTAGAAGAAAATCCAAATTAACTTTTTTCGTTGGTTACGGCTTAAATGAGAATACCAGATAATAAAGAGGAATATTTGAAAAGTGTGCATAATGATTCTGAACTAATCTTTCCTGTGCCTGGCCTAATATGCAGGTGATACGTTTAAAGGAAACTGAACGCCACAAATAGAAGTGTGCCACCACATAATAGATGACATTTTTGCCTGCACAGATTCGGCTGACATTTTTGTTCGAACAAACACGTGTCTTATGGTTGACGGAAAACCCAAACTCGAAACAATTTGCTCTGACATCGATTGGTGATTCAATGCAAGTAACTAAAATAGTTCTTAGCTGACACAATCTGAATCTCCGTCTCATATCACTTCATTTGTCAGTTATGAGCTTATCTGAATTGCTTTCATTCCTTACGATTTGTAAATGCTGCCATTCAAATGCAATCAGTTCTACTTTGGCCTTTTGGAGACTAATGTTTTCAGCGGCATTATTTGCACCATCCCTGTCAGGACCGTAATGTGTTATCTGATTGATGTTGATTGTGTAACACAGACATCTGTCACGATTGACAGTTACCGCTTTCAATAGGCTCTAAAACGGAAGCGCATCTTTATTTTCAGCTCAGAGTTCATTGTGAGTAGTAACACGGAATGTGTGTTACTGCCCATTTTTAGTGACTATTCATCCGACTTCATCATAGGGCACAATCCAAACAGTTCATCCATTCATAACCAGGAAAATGGTAAACACAAGACTTGTGGTAGCAGGTTGCGTTCTCTGGCTCCTGTTGAAGTTTTCTGCCCAACTCAAAATGATTGACTATTTCTGAGAACTACATTTGAACAGAATTCAATTTTAATTCTGGTTAGACCCAATGTTAGTGAGTTGGAATGATTTTAACACCCCAGATTTCCATCCTGTAGTGTTTACTTGCCACACGTGCCACTAATAAACATATATACTCTGCTTTGCTCTACATCAATCATCCAAGACCTCTGTATGACGGGGCGATATTCTGGTGAAACGAATGATTAGAGTGGGTTGTTCATCCTTTTATACACAGTGATGGCGTATTGCACACCGAACAGGCAGTTCCACGGATCATTTACACTCAGTTACCTCTAAACTTGATACACCCTTGTCCTGTTTTTTGTTTCAACAGAGTCACATTCGGAAAACTAAATGCATTCAAATATGATTTTTGAGATGTCGCAAAGATTTTACTTAGCGGTCGTGCAAATCACAAGACATTAAGCTATCTTCATGTAGCACTTGAGTTTCTGACGTCCGTTCAACTCCATGAACCAGGGAAAAAGCATAGATAACTTATTTGGGAATACAAAAGATCGGTTTCAAAACGGTCGCCGATGATGAGATTAACCTCTGTTGATGGGAGATGGAGTATTCAAGAAATATGTTCACCCTTTTAAAGTGCTGTACCAGACAGAACACACAGAGTCAGGCTCGACAGAGCTTCCCGTTTAGTTTCAACTATCCTGTTGCCCATGACCAATAGGACATACTTTTGGGACAAATCTGAATGGAATTGCGTTTTCAGAGCTGAAATGCTTACGGTGTAAGAACAGGCTCACTAATGCATTCTTTATACAATTTTTCACTTTCGTCCCATTTTATTTCATTGCACACAGTCATGAACGGATGTAAAAAATGTGACAGATCCCATTTTTGGGTATAGGGGTAAGTGTATTCGGTGAAAAGTAACTCTGTAGACTAACTGCCTGCCAGGTTCATTGGCCGAGCGAGAGAACCATAATTGTGCATGGTATTCAACATCATGAGGAGAAAACACAGTGCATGCACAATATACCATTCAAAAACACACTGAAAAAGGTAAATTATTATTGTTGGTTTGTTTGTACGAGTGATAATCTGTGGAAATGTTTCGTTCACTCGGGTAAAAAAGAAATATGTGAACATATGCATAAATTTATTGGGGGTCAGTTTGGATTCATTCACAGCCCAAACTGTTTCCATCGAAATATCAACCGCTGCATACTCCCCGGCAGTGCGATGAAGCGAAAAGAAACGCGTATTCCTACCAACAAGGAATCACCCAGAAACTGGCTTGTTTTCATTTTCTTGATTTTGTTGTTGTTCATGTATACCCATTGACCATCGGTTCTGAGCTTAAGCTATTTCTCTCTGCATTGATTGGCTGAGTTACTTTCTTCGGTAGTGGATGAGAATTATCCAGGGAAGCTCCATTGTATGTCCACTTGGTTGAACATGTGAGATTTTTATTTTGTTTGACATTAACCCCACAAACTTTTAGGCTCGTTTTGATCTAAAATTGGGAAAACCATTTCGCGTAACTCGTCAGGTCACAGAAACGCACATGTGTTCATACAACATCAAGATGTAGTCTCGTCGTCATGGCAACGATCATTTGGATCAACCGCTCTAGGTGAATCACTTGAACTGAGTCGTTTATTGAGAAAAAGACCACTTTTTAGACATAGCAATATAAGATGAATGCACTGCAAGGAGTAGGCGAACCACGGTGAAGCAACATTGGACGGATCGAACAAACCCATTTCAATTCAGTTCAGTCAAAGTAAAACATTTATTATGAGAAACACCTAGAACCTTTTGGTTTTCTTTACCTTTAGGGATTTTGGCACAACTGAAACGACGAACTATGCAAATAAGAATGAGGAATATTACAAAATTTCACTGCTCCGTGTTCAACTGCACATGTCAAAATTTAAGGCATTATAATGATTCATCCAGTTTCTGCTGGTTGGCGGGTTGCGCTCAAGCGAAGTTCTATCAACAGAATGACGATTCGGTCCACTTTTCGAGTTACATTCGCTCACTTGTTGGAAAAATCGATGACGTCCAGAATCTGGTGCATCAGAAACAATGCATAAGTGTGAGAGTAATTTTACTCCAACAAAGCTAGTTACACCCAGATATTGAGGAGGATGTGACCAGATTGGAGGACTTTGATATTTTCAAGAGTGACCGGATTGTGAAATTTCGCAACAGGAGTGGCGGAGTGGTCACTTTCGTAAATCGAAGTTGATTTAAGAACACTGATTTGATTTTTCCTACTCAACAGGCAAAATTAATGGTAAATTTGTTTGCTGTAAGCCCCGATTTCTCAGCAGATTTCGTTTCATTTACTTCGTGAATATATATATATATATATATATATTGCCCCAAATGCACTCGCCCCCGATTTAGGACGATTTTCGGATACTGTAGTAATACAATTCGCCACTTTTATTGATTGACCAGTTCTTGTGTATTACCGCTGGAGACTTTAATCGGTTTGATACCTCCTTTCGAACTACTCTGGGCTTACTGAACCTTGTCAATTTTCCAACCCGAACCAATGCCTTTCTTGATGGCTTTATGTAAATAGTACCAATATGTTTTATGTTCTTAAACGAGTCCCAAATCAGCACTTCTAACCAATGTATCATTCTTCTTTACCCCCAGATATACTGTAAAACTAATCACTGCTTTCATACACAACCCACATCTCGTACTTTACGGAAAAGAAATTGTTCTCCGGAGAACTCATCCAGACTGCGGGACTTTGTTTCTTCCACTGACTTTTCTGTGTTCTTCAATAATCAGCTCTCTTCTTCTTTCGAACATCTTACTGATCATCTTAATTTCTCCTATGAACAATGCTGCTCTGTTGAAACTATTTATATTCGAACCGATAGATTTTCCTCACCCCTCCTCAAGCGACTTTATCATGCTAAAGAGACGGTATACANTATACATGGCCGGCAGGCGTAACAGTGTCAAGGAGCTCTCTGTGTTGATTAGAGCTGAAGTAAGATACCTGAACGGAATGTACGTCGAGACTCTTTTGGGCAGCAAAAGCTGTCGTGAGATGTGGACTACCTTGCATAAACTCTATGGCTCATTCATCAGTTCTTGTTCCAACGTTGAGGTGCTTAACCGTCAATTTGCCTCTGTACCTGCTCCTAGCTCCTTCCCACCTCCTACTCATTTGGCAATTAACTCTGTTTCGCTGAACAAGCTTTTTCAAGTTTTGAGGAGACTCAAGGCCAAAAAACCTTATGGTCATGATGGATTAGCACCTTTTTTGTTGAAAGCCTGCTCCGACCAGCTTGCGACACCCATTGCTGAATTGTCCAGTACTTGTTTGTCATCTGGAACGATCCCCGATTGTTGGAGGTCAACCCGGATCAGACCAATCCCAAAGAAAAGACCATCAACGTTCCGTCCAATTGCCAGCACATCTGTGTTCCTGAAAGCCTTTGATAATGTTTTGTTGCGCTGTATGATGCCCCATTGTAACTCCTATGACCTTTTACAGTTTGCTTATAAACCCCATTTGTCAATACTTGACACCGTAGCTCATATTGTGCATTCTATTGCTTCCATCTTAGACAATGGAGCTGATACCACTCATTTAACGTTTCTTGATTGTACAAACGCTCTTAATGAAGGGTTCAACTTTACGAAAAATTACGTGGTACCGTCCAAAAGGATTAAATGAACCCGCCCTGATGAACCAATTTCGAACCACCATTTCAAAATTCATAGAGTCCGATGATTTCACAAACGATTATCAGCCTGACTATTCAATTCCCCAATATTGGCTAAGAAGATAATTTTTTAATTATGATTACCGCGTGTTCCACCATAAAATAACAACTGTCAATCACAAATATGAAGGCTGGCACTGAGGTGCTGCCCGAAGCAAGCTCACATACATGAGTTCTGCTATGTTATGTATAAACCCAATGATAAGCGGTTAGAATAGCTGTTTGATGTTCACGTGGGCGGTAACCCTGCATTCAACTTGCGAGGTCTGATTCTCAGGTCAGTCGCATTGTCGATCAGACCCGATCCGAACAAAACACATAAGCCGAACTTCCTAGTCTTTCACTGCACGCGTCATTTGCTTTGCACAAGACGAAATTCACCAGATAGGATACATGTATTACTCGATTAAAGGAACTGTACAAATCAAGATAAACAGACAAAAAAAATCTACAGAAAGGGTAGTACACTCAATCTAAGTACTATTTGGCTAAGCGGTTATCGATCACGTGTTAAGCACCAATCAAACTTCGCATTAGACTCATTGGATTAGGGGGATTTTCCTCCTAATTTGACTAAGCCAAGACTGGACAAATGTGGCACATCCTAGTTCACCTCCCGGCAGTGGTGCATCAGAAAGCGCCAAGCTCTAATTGAGAATGACAGCTCGTCACACGCACACACACACACACTAACCATTTTGAGGAAGATAACAGAATGTGGACAGAACCAGCCCCCACATTGCTAGGCTATTCCAACGGGTAAGTGGAATCATTCGGGAGAAACACAATAGGTTAGGCGCGTTATCCGTACAATGCTAGTCATACACGTGACTTAGTGCGATTAAATCTTATGATTCATTCATAATTGCGTTTATTACTTGGAATTATTGGCGACCTAGATATGAAAAGGGTATCTTCGACTTCTGTTTAGTAAGTTGAATTAGAATCATTGGTGGTCATTTACACGGGATGAGCCCGTTGGTGTTTCAAATGTTTAATACTATCATAAAATTATTTCGTATAATTGTGCAAATTTATTTTTTTACTGTTTGAGTGCAACTATTGAACTGTAGATTATAAACCAAGTTTGTCTTTTTGGCTAAAACCAAGCTTGTCTCCGAGAGCAATGTTACCAGATGTACACCGAAATAAAGTGTGAGAATTGAGATCACCAAGTGTATGGCTTTGAGCCAATATCGCAGTGATCATTAGGGAGTCGAACATTATCATTTGTCTGAAAGCGACAAAGTAACACGAAAAGACAACTTGAAAACGAGGCCAATGGGCAGTGAGTGTGACTAACAAAACTGGAACCACTTCTGGATTGATTTTTTGGTATACGTGGGATTGCGACACGAAATCTACTACCATTTTCTTTACTGATTTTGAATTCAGATGCCCAGTAGAAGAGACGGGTTTCAGTTTATCCGTCCGAAATGGATGAGAGGAAGCAGTCTTAATAGGAACGCAATTTGTGTTGTGCCAATTCTGTGACCAGTTTTTAACCGCATGTTCACCCATCCACCCCTGGTTGTCACGTTTCACGATTGCCTAAACATTTTGAACCGCAGACACCTTATATCAAAAACATAAACCCCAGGTATTGCGGAATTTCTTGGTGCAAAATATTCTGATCAATCTTTTGGAAACAAAAAGGCTCACCCTCGCTTGCGAAAGAATAGTTTTACTGTCGGATCGCCAAAATAAACGGGCTTGATCAATCTTAGTCATTCGGTATAAGGACAGGGATAGTCAGGACGTTTTGGGCGTTGTCCGAGGCAGTTTACCATCGCATAAAAAGAAATCTCATATAAACAACAGGAGCACTCCACCCATAAATTTAATCGTCTAACACAACCGGCATGACTACAAACCAAAGCAAAAATCAATATGCTTCTTACACTATACACTGGGGCGCACTGGTTTGTCATAACCCATCAAACCGTGATCTCTCAGATCTTTCCATGATCGAACCCGAGACTATTGCCCGCAACTCTGTTTCCTGATCGGGAACCTTTGGCAGACCATGTCTTCCTTTCCGTATAACTATTTTACAATAAATGGGTGAAAGTGAAAATATTATTTTTACATTGGTGGAAATACTGAAACCATTCTGAAGAGCCACTTGTAACAATACATTATTTCTTAATTTTCCTTTTAAAATGTTGTATAAGCATACACTATTCCGTAAAAAATCTCCCCTCCCCTCTAAAGCAGTGAAAATTTTTTACATTGATTAAATCAGAGTGATAAGTTTTGAACAGAGTAGTTCTTAAACACATGCTTGTTAATGATTGAGTCACCATTAGGTGATATCATACACTTACCCGTGGAGTCATCCTTGCTATCTACCATCTGATAGTAATTTGTGGCATGTGATCCCACTTTCCATTCACGAAAGCCTTCTATCACACGGAGATTTGTATTGTAGCCTTTCATCCACTTTCCTTCCAGGCTTATACCATAAATGATCATTTGATTTGGGAGTGAATAACCGCGATCACAGTGGGATTGCCTTTCTACCGTGATGCTCGCAAAACTCGGGGAAGATATAGATACACTGTCTTCTTGGAAAAACGCTTTGGTAGTCTTTTCAACTTAAATATTGTCTGAGATCAGTACTTTGAAGTGAACGTGACAAGAAATACTAGATCTCGTCACCCTTCCCACCAGGCTGCTATCCAGAAGTGTACTGAATATCGAACACAATGAATTGCCGCGGTCATCCTATCATTCGTTATAGTATGATAGATGTAATTATGAATACGCATTCGACAATCGTGCTTGAACAATAAGAATAATGATTTATCGGTTCAACAGCCTGATTTCTATTATTCGTCCTCTCCCAAACTTATGTGCCCACCAATTATAATGGCCTCCAGTCATTAGACGAACAGGAATGTAACTCCTTGATTTAGGTTGACATTCGGTGAATCTACCAGACTATATATATGTATATATATATACTTATTCTAGAAAGACGCTTTGACTACGTGTTTTGTGATTAGTAGCATCTAACCCATCTACAAAACGTCCATTCATAGTATTGATTTACAAATCTGCTGCTTATGAAATAACTGTCCCAGTAAATTTACCCAGTGTCTCAAACAGGGTTGTTTTTGCGAAAATATACTTCCTTGGTACAAGGATATGAATGATGTGAGAATGCGCGTGGGTGGTGGTGCTGTGGTAACGTCACCAAATTATCACCCCAGAGGACATGTTCGAAACACACCAACACCGCCTGACTTGCTCTATTCTGGTTTGTACGGCAACTCTTTGATTGGTTGCTTCCCCCTTTCTGAAAATTATCATTACGTATTCAATAAACGAAGGGAAGAAGGGAACATATACCTGTGAATCACTCGACGATTGAATATGCAAAGCGAAATACTTTTACTTGTGCATATTTGTATTTCGGTGGATAGCAAAGAAGGGATATCTCTGAGTGAACCGTAAAGATATTGCAGTAACACCGAGACAAGAAGACTCAGCTTTCCTAACGACCCTAACTCCCCAGTTTGTTCAAGCTGATAACTTTCATGCTTGATTTTCCTCCCAATGGTCTCCTCACAGTCATATCGATTTATGTCAAATAATTTTCTCTTCTGAATTCGATTCATTCACGAAAAATCTATCCGAAATCCAAAACTTTTTTAATCAATCTGGTCTTGATCTTACCACATCCAACTGCCTCAAATACGTCTTCAGTTTTTCCCGCTCTAAATTTCCAGCAGACTCAGCTACCCTTAACTGAACCCGTGTCTGAAATGACCTCTGTCAAGTACGTGGGTTTCACTACCGACGATTATCTCTCGCGGTCCACACACATTTACACTTGTCTGGGAAAACTGAAACATCTCTCTTTTCAGCTCCGAAAACTCAGGCAAAGCTGAACGCCACGGTCACTTTTATCCTCTTTTGTTCATCAATGCGTTTTCCCCATTCTACTCTATTGATCGCCTGTAATGTCTACCAGACTTTTAAAAGAAGAATTCATAGCGATTCGTCGTAGTTTATTGATAACCAGTCATGTATAATTGATGTGCGTGGATTCACTATTCACAGAACTTATTGCCGATCACATCAATTAAATGTGCCAATAAGATGCTAGACGACTCTGTTCATCCACCTCATCCTGATCCATCCTTTGGTGTTCACATCTGCCCACACGCTCCACTCTACGGCACCTACACCCCTTATAAACATTTATAAGAATTCTGTTGTTCCTTACTTGGTCCGACTCCTAACGATTAAAGAACAGGTTGTTAAAAAATTACGTCCAGACTTGTGTATATAAAACAAACTTCACGTTGCATGTTGTTTGAAATTGCATACGTTATTTGGCATAACAATCAGTGTACATTTTTGACTGAAATATAAGCACACAAGCTTACACAAGTTACAAAATAGGAATAAAGTGCTCGCGATTGGTATCCAATTATCGAAGATCAATAAATGTACCCCTACACATTGGAACTGTGGTGGATTTGGGTGAATGCATATGCAACTGAAGCTTCTTTGTTCACTTCAGTCATCTTCGTAGCTGAATACTATGAACACGCTTCTCCTTTTGCACTTGATCGCCCAAGTTACATTTTGCATCACATTAAAAATGTCATCACTTTGCAAATAATCAGCTTGAAAGCCTGAAATATTTGGAATATTTGAAGCCAAAAATAGGCGTACAAAACAATTTGAAGAAATCTAACCAAACCGTCTACTTGGTTTATGGAGAACAAATCAGTTACAATCTGGGAAAAACGACCGGTAGGCCAATCGACGAAAATAATGATAGTTACCATGGCAAAATTTGTCTGATGTGTATTTGGTAGAAGCAGTTTCTAAACGGCTAGAGCTCATAACAGCAACATAACAGCGAACCAAAACCAATTTGATTAGATGTGACCATACAGTTTGGAATAACGGAATCATTTTTGTGCATAACATTCTTTTTCTTTCCATACGTAGGATGCAGTCAAAAGTTATGTGCTCTTTCAGTGGCCACTAACTTTTAGACCATGTTGTAGCAATCCGATGCTCTAAGTGAGCATCATTCTATCGATCCTTGGACGGGGCCTTAGAATTAACTCAATAAAATAGGAAGGAGCTATTCTGTGGAACGGAAATTAATGCAATTAAAAAAAAATATTTGAATATTTCAACTAAAATGTCTAGTATATCTTTAAGATATATCTGGGAATAGTTTGTGATGTGAAATACCATGACAAAGACAACATTCAGTTTTTACTGAGTCTGGTTCATCTGATTTTTCGCATAATATTGTCAGCTGTAGTTTCTTCCGGTGCAAGATTACAGGACTTGTTGACGAGAAAGATCAAGAATAAAACATAACTGTAATATGATCACATTCAAGAAAGACAATTCAAAGGGGAAATTCGACAAAAATGAACCTTTTCATGCTTAACATGAACATTTATTCACAATTTAAATGCCTAAATCGGCAGATATTTACGTAGGACTAGTAGTTTCAATAGTCCCTATATGTATTTCGCCTTGTAGAACTAAGCTATTATCAGTGGTGGAGCAAGTAAATAGCAACTGTGGATACCACAGTTACCCTTGAGTAATCTTCAAGCCTAACTCACTTCTTTGTTACATTCGATCGATCAGAAAACCCCACTTTCGTCTGTATTACACGTGTCATTTTCTGTCACTGTTATACTAGCTCTATTACTCAATACGATTACTCACTGGTCTCATACAGTTCGTTCTGTCCCAAAGCGATTTTATGTAATCAGTCACCACTGTGTTTGAAGACATCTGAGAATGTTTGTTTTACCACGCTGCTCTTTAACCGTAGAATTAACCTTCAGTTCTTTGAAATGCGATGGAAATGTTTGGGATAACCAACAAAGAGCACTGAATAGCTGTTTCGTCCTGCTTGAGACTCGTCAGCAGTGTGCACTTTTGTGTTCCTACCAGGACTCGAACCGGGATCAGTCGGGTTTGGACTTCAAACCGTAATCCCTGAGCTACACGGCCGACGGTTATCATCTTGTGTGAATGGCTCAATCAATTTAGAGTATCAAGCTTCAATTAGCCCATTCGATGGTTGATTGATTGCACAATGGCTTAATTTGGAAAGCATATTCGTGTTTTAGTGTTTTGCGATCGTTATCACCTGGACTCACTATGCTTTAATTTATTACCAAAGGACTGGAGACCAAGGACTCAGGCATGCCTGACTGATCCATTCGCACAAGGACCCAGCTTTCAATGTGCTCACACAAGTCGGTTCGAATCAGGAGCACAGTTCGATTGCTGTATTATCTCTAGTCTCCAAAAGTAGTCATTTCTATTCTCTTATAGTGAGCACCGTCATTGATTGTGCTTTAAGCACTGAATGTGTCAAATCTAGAGTGCTCAAAACGCAGGTGGAAACATACATGTATATATTTATTCTTGACCTGTGTTTGCTTTCCTAAGTTGCATCACATGCCTAAAGTGGTGATTGAAATGGCAGTCGGTTGGACGGAGTCACACGGCAAGCTCGGACAATTCATCATTCGTTCGTGCACGGATTTGATCCATGCAACAGTTGCCCAATGCTTCCGGGTATTGATTTTGCCTGAGGGTGTTTTGGTGAAAATATCCGAAAGCAAACGGAAACTGGAATTGAAAATCCATAGAAAAGCTGGCACACCTGTTTCAAACTTGTTCCATATCAGGAATATGGCAAATCCATCTGTACCAGTTNTAAGCACTGAATGTGTCAAATCTAGAGTGCTCAAAACGCAGGTGGAAACATACATGTATATATTTATTCTTGACCTGTGTTTGCTTTCCTAAGTTGCATCACATGCCTAAAGTGGTGATTGAAATGGCAGTCGGTTGGACGGAGTCACACGGCAAGCTCGGACAATTCATCATTCGTTCGTGCACGGATTTGATCCATGCAACAGTTGCCCAATGCTTCCGGGTATTGATTTTGCCTGAGGGTGTTTTGGTGAAAATATCCGAAAGCAAACGGAAACTGGAATTGAAAATCCATAGAAAAGCTGGCACACCTGTTTCAAACTTGTTCCATATCAGGAATATGGCAAATCCATCTGTACCAGTTTGGGGACTGCAAATATGCTACATAGTTGGCCACTATGTCGTTTGTTGAACTGGTTACCGGTGTGTGTCACTGGCGGACCTGCTGTAATCCTATTGGAAGCTACCATTTTCGTTGGAGCTGCCATCGGATCAAACGCACTTATTTAAACAAAAATATGCATATTTTACCTTTTAGATGGTGAATGTTTGGATCAACCCATTCGGTTTTTCACAGGCACCAGGCACTATTGATGATGCACTGCTGACGAGTCCCAAACAGGACGAAACAGCTGTCCAGTGCTCTTTGTTGGTTATCACAAACATTCCTACCACATGCAAATGCAGGAAATTGTGGGGCATTAATGACCTCCCAAGGAGTGAAACCCACACCCAAGAACATCACGAGTGTTTATATCCTGCGTTCGTCAACGCTGCAATCTCCTTCACTGTTCCTTCCCGCTTTAGGCGACACAAACGACTCGGGATGAAGAACTCATTGTTACAAAGCATTCCATGACAATATTCCTTACTCTAACACCTAAGATTTTGCAGTCTTTCCTTCTGCTTGAGTAACAATAACTATCTATGGGTATTCGTGTGGTAAATGAATGAAAAGCAAAAATATTCCAATTTCTAAACTTTGTTAAGAACAGAATTTGATAGATAATGTGAAATAATACCGCGGAAATATACCTGAATCCTCCACGGAATCAGTTCAAGGTGGTGATGGTGGTGGTGGTGGTGGTGGTGGTGATGGTGGTGGTGGTGGTGGTGGTGGTGGTGGTGATGGTGGTGGTGGTGGTGGTGGTGGTGGTGGTGGTGGTGGTGGTGGTGGTGGTGGTGGTGGTGGTGATGGTGGTGGTGGTGGTGGTGGTGGTGGTGGTGATGGTGGTGGTGGTGGTGGTGGTGGTGGTGGTGATGGTGGTGGTGGTGGTGGTGGTGGTGGTGGTGATGGTGGTGGTGGTGGTGGTGGTGATGGTGGTGATGGTGGTGGTGGTGGTGGTGGTGGTGG
>UZAN01040400.1:1865-13892 GCA_900618425.1 Echinostoma caproni | reverse complement strand
GTTTCCGCTCGTTAGAAGACATTCATGCATGATCAATGATCGAAGATGAAGTAGGTGAAATAGGTGATTTGAGCATCGTGTTTATGCGCAACATTAATTCTTTAAAGCAGACGACAGTCACATGATATTTGTACAAAAATTTATTAGGAATTTTACACTGCTTTAAAACATTTTCCGAATTTTTAATGCAACAAAGGAAATTGAACGTAACTTCGTCTTCAGGCCTTTACAGTTATATGTGCGTATTTATATCTCATGTAGAAATAAACGTGGTTGGACCATAGAGGTTATGTGTGAAAATACAACAATGTCTGTCAAGTTTGTCACGCCAAGTTGCGTCATCACAGACATTGTTGCATTTTCACACATAACCTCTATGGTCCAACCACGTTTATTTCTATATGAGATATAAATACGCACACAACTGTAAAGGCCTGGAGACGAATTTACGAAAACAAGCTTGTTCGCCATATTGTTTTGAATTGATACTCATATTGAAATCTTCCGTGAAATTGAACGTGTTCCTTCTTGCGCGGCCGATTTTCTATCCATTCATATCTGAACGCACAATCTTCCTTGGAAATCCCTCTAACCAAAAAAATGGGAATATTTTACTAAGAATACTACGAAAGAAACTCCTTGAATTTAACTGTATACAACTGAAATGGGATGGGGTGCTGTTGAATGAAGTAGAGTACGGTGCAGTATGAATCCTTAACCAAAACTTTTCCCAATACCCAATTGGACTCATTTTAGAATGCTCCATTTGCAAGTGTTGTCGAAGTTATTGATCACTAGGTGGCATTTAACTTGTGTATGTATGAGTGTGTGTATTTCATTAACTTACGTGTGCTAGACTACATTTAGGAATCACTGACTCTTCGTTCATACAACAGCAAGAGAGCTTTGTTTAATCAAATTTTGTAATAAAACACAATGAAACGAAGCCCCTAATTAGAGTGAACACATGATTTAAACGGAGGACAATAATCATGAGTTGACCACAAACAAAAAATACATAGTAAGTGTGCCTAGCTAAAAAGCTCATTCTTGTCTGCTGGAAGTAAATCATTTTCAAGTAGCTCTTGTGATGCACTTCACTAGTGCATCTTCGAGCTCACGGAATTTGGGGCGTGAGTCCTAGTGTTCTAAGACACGTGTGATCTGTCATCTTGTCATTTGGGAGAGACTCCCTGAATTTTGACCTCAAATCAGTTGAGAAGTATTCGGGGTAGCACAAAATATGCAACTTGCATGTGTGCAGGCAAATGCAGCAAGTGATTGTTTCAGTCACTGATCTGCACCATTCCTTGTACCCTTCTTTTCTGATCTATCTTACCGAAACTGATCTCATCCATGACCTTAGATTATGATATTATTATCACGAGTGATGATAGAAATACTATTATTATACTTTTTCGAAATGAATAGAAGATTGTACAATCAAGTGATGAGTAGCGGATATAATTCGAACGCAGTGCGATTTTCGCCGGACGCATAGGATTGAGCTGTAAGCCTGTTTCAATTCGTTGTTACATGCTTACCTAATGTGAACATTCAACTTCCGAAACTCATTTTGACCGATGAAGTGTTCCACAAGAAAAAAAAATTGACCAACAAAGAAGCAAGAATGACAAAAAAGGCCAACAAAATGGATGCCTAATCAATCAGCCGAACTGAATACTGTCGATTTTTGTTCAACTGCAAGAATACCGAATACCACTGTCCGAGTAATCTGTAATCAGATATTTTTATTCCCATGAAGGCAAGCACGTCGGGGCATGAGAAGATTTTCATTTCATCAATCCACTGTTTTTAATAGCATCTAAACTGTTTGCAGTGAGTGTTTATTTTTTTATATCACCGCTTCATACTATCGAGTGCCAATGAACGATCGGTCACAACAGCAGATGTACATAGATAAAAAGCGGTAACCAATCAACTTCACTGCACAGACTCGAACAGAATGGCATTTAGTGAGAGAGAGGAGTTTTGTGGTATACTGTGTGCCTGCGGTTCGTATGTGCAATCTGGAATGCTTCGATTAGCAAACACCTGTAACGCTATCTCAACCAATGAAATTGTATGGCACTGTGTTTGCGTGTGCTTACTCCTGGCGAACACGGCCAAAAGTGTTGATAACAGAGATTTAGATCTCTTCTCCCTTTTTAACGCGATGTTAAACTTATCTGCACTAATAACTATAAAGCTATTCAGATTTCGCATATACCTCATACATTACCAAACAATTCATACTAAATTCCGTGCTATGTAGAAAAGTAACTGTTTATCAGTCGGTAATTTATCATCAACACACTAATCTCAAAACTTCACCAGTCTGCCTCCTCACATTACTATTTTCTCTCCTTTGTTCCTCTCGATGCACAGCATGGATCAAAAGTGATTGTGCGCCATTCGTTCACGGCTTTTTATTAATTTGTGTTTTCTTTTCATCGCCCATAAATTCGGCTGTACAACATTGGCTTCGAAAAGAAATCAAGCTTCAAGAGGCCGTTCCGAGCAAAGTTTCAAGTGCGTTCGATTTTCAAGCATCTTTCCAAGAATTTATTAGTGCAACAGATCAAGTGCTAGTTCTGTTCACTCGTCAGTTGATATTTTTGATGCGCATCATCCTTTAGAGCTGGCACTAATCCGTTCCACTCATATCGTGCCTCGTTTCACGTGAACCAAACTTCAACAGTTTCATCTGTTTTCATCAAAGGCGATGAAAAGAATGTTACCGCAAGTATAAATCTTCATCAAAGTACTTTTTAAAATCGTTGTACCAGAAATGGGATAACCGTATGACCAAGAGTAAAGGCATTAGAGTCAAGTTGAGTGGTTTTGTCACAGGGTAACGTTACAATGGTTCCTGCATACGGTAACTTGTCTGATGAAAGTCGTTCTCGAAATAACTTCACAAATTTCTCTTTGCAAACAATAAGTGCGGCATAAGAACATTGTGGTCCTTTAAAATTTTGGAATCGCTATTTCGATCTGGGTATTTTACCGTGTTATTCGTGGGATAAATTGATACCGACAGCATTTGTTATGTATTTATATTACTCGTGAGTAGTCAGAAACTAACATCTATAAAATCCATCTAAATGAATCCCGGCAGAGCCATTTGCTTGCGGGAGTTTCACATGCTCGAATTTCAGTCGGTAAATTTGCACTCAACGTTGGATGCAAACATGTCACCCTGGAGGAACATTTGAATTCTTATTACACATACAGCATTGGCCGATTGTGATACACTAAAATATTTTCTTTATGATAAAATTGAGTTTCATTATACTTATCATCTATATAACATATAATATATAAATATAATACTTTAGATTTTGACAATAACTTATATATTGTCTACATCGATCTACGTAGTTTCTAGTCTGCATGAGTGTCAGGTAAACGTGCCTGACCTTGGTTGCCAAGATTAAATAATTTCAATCTGAAAATCACAAACGTTAACAAGTATGAAAACGCAATATTTTCTAATTGGAATGACTACGGAATTATCCTAACTTATTTCCATAAACCCTTGCCATCGCGCTTTTTTGTTGAGGCATTTTTTATTCGACATATAATCCATTATAGCAACTCTATTGAATAACCAAAGGAAATTCTTTCAAAACCCGAAGGAATTGCATATGTTATTTGTCATATGATAATCCAGAAACTTGAGAAAGAATAATCAAAAAGAATTCTTCGCCTCCCTGGTCTTTTCATTGAATTATTTCAACAAATAAAAATATAAACTTTTGGCTTGGTTATTCATCACCACTGTCTACCATCCACCACAATAGACCTATCTTCTTTAATTCTTCCTAACGGTGCACCGATGTACTAATTTTACAATTAAGCCTAACAGAATTCTTCTCTGTTGATATAGTTTAGCCGTGACTTTTACACTTGCATTTGACTAAAACTCGTTGAGAGAAATCAATTTTGTTGAACATTAGGCTGGATTCCATCCGGAACAGCGCGCCTGTTATGGAGACGAAAATTCAGTATTGCACGAAAAATAATGCAGATTAGGTGTCCTCTTCTTCCTAGATGGAGTTAGATGCAGGTGTATTGTGTATGCTGAAGTAAATCGCGGCAAAACTGCGAGATTAGCATTCATATTGTATTTTCTTACTCAGTTTCGGTTTCAGTTTGCACAACCATTACCCATGCAATATTGTGCTCCGGTTTTGGTTGCTGTCTTTTGGCTGCCCATTTGAATGAACAGTAAGAGAAAGACCAGAATGGTTGAAAGTGGAATCAGAGTGAAAATGGGGATTAAAGCGGATTAAGGTTGCAAAGAATTTGAGGTGCACGCGCGTCATTGTTTACAACACTCAGGTATATCACTCAGTGCCTCTAACCACCAGTTACGATCATCCCGATTACTGTACCGTGATTTTTTTGGCACAGTCTGGCGTCAGAAGTGTGTGAAATATAATATAATATATTCAACCAGGGAGCCTATCGGGACCCAGTTGACCGAGTCTCTTGGTTAGGGTTTTTATATCCCCATGCCAAGTCTTAGTTTGACCACCATGGGATTTTTTCCGCCCACTGCCTGCCTCGGCAAACCCCGCTCGCAGTGGCAACCTATTTGGTGACATGTGTATGAGTAACACATGACCCAACTAGCGTAATCTATGGAGGTCGACCACTTGCTCCAGTGAGTGACCGCGGTTACCTAAAACTCTGCGCTTAATCTCAGCATTTCTTGTCCGGTTGCCCCACCAGATTCGTGCAACGCTGCGTAGACAGCGGTGTTCGAACACTGACAGTCTATCTTTATAATGTTTTCTCAATAACCAAGTTTCTGAACCGTATAGCATCACTGGCCGAACTGCCGCAGCATAAACTCTACCCTTCACAGACAGCCGGATGTCGCGACGGCTCCACAGGTGTCTCAAGTTGGCAAATGCCAACCGAGCCTTCTGTGTGTGAGCTGACACTTGATCTGTGATGCGTCCACCGGGTGAGATGCGGTTACCCAGATAACAAAACTTATCCACCTGCTCTATTACTTCCCTGGTTATAATGAGGCTGCGTGCTGGACCACCCAGTGTTGCAGTAACCTTTTACACTTTGAAAGTGCAAAACGCATACCGAACATCGCTACACTGGCATTCAAGCTGTCCAAAAAGCTTGCTACTTACCTGGATCTTCACTTAGTAGCACAATTTCGTCTGCATACTCTTGATCAGACAGTATGTCACCTGGGAGTAAATCGATGCCACTATTCTTGCACGAGGATAGGGCTGTTTCCATAATCAAATCTATAACAAAGTTAAATAGAAAAGGAGAGAGAGGGCAAACATGACGAACAACATTTTTCGTGGTAAACTTGGGTCAAAAAGTGCCGTAAGCTCGGAATCGACTTCAGTTATTAAGAAACAGGGATCGGAATGTTGTATAAAATTCTCGGGCATACTCTTCAGGAAGAAAGGCAGCGCCAGAGTTTAGAGAGTTCGACTGAGTGCAATGCCATTTTTAGATCGAGGAAGACAGAGGTTATGGGTCTATCGGAAGAATCTCGATGCTCGAGAATTGGGCGAAGAGTGAAGATATGGTCTATAAACCCTCAACCAGGTCTAAAACCAGCCTGGTTCTCACACTTGCACCGTTCACGTGCGGCATACAGTCGACGGACCGAATTATTGGAGTTCATCTGTGTATATATTTCCACAATGTACTACTTACATTGAGAATATTGGTTCCATTATTCTTCTCTTCCGTCAATTATGTCCTTTCTGTTTCCATCGCGAACATGCATCCTGACATCGTGCTTGGTCTGAACCTGGAAACGATAGGTGAATTTCTCCTTACTGTAGTTTGCATGATGATAATGACAATGATAACGATGTTGTTGATTGCGCAATAACCCCGTCTCTCAGAATGGGCGATGTGAGGCGCACATGCACGAACAAAAGTTCGAAGGAAGGAAGAAAACTCAGTGACCAGTATTCATAAAATCAGACGAATAGTTTCCCACTATTGTTTTGGCACTGTTAGCTCTTCGTGGGGTATGCCCAATTCAAGTTGAGGAATCAATTATTACATTCCAAGTGGTGAATATTCAACAGCAATTTTTGCGAGAAGGATTTCACTCATGGATGCATCAACTACAGCGGAGATCACTATTATTATAGTATGATATTTCTACCGTGACCTTTCGGCTGGACCTGTTATACTACTTAAGAACGGGAAGGTTGAATCCATTAGTATTTACTGTTCGCTATTTGTTGAACCCAAACGGCACACACCGATACTGATTCAGGTGCAATCAAATGTTAGGCAGTGATTACGGGATTCAAACACTCGTCCTCCGGGTTGATAATTTGGTGACGTTACCACCGAGCCACCACCACAATGGAACACATCAAACTTGGGGACACTTAGAACATAATTCTACACAAAATCGTATTTTTCACCAGCATCGGTGGGAGGCAATTGACAAAAAATTAACATAAAGGTTTCACGCAAAGAGTTCGGCCTTCAGACCCTGAATGTATCAGTCAATACACATTATTAGTTAACGCTAATGATGTAAACTTCACGCAGCGTGCTAGACGAAACAAACTAAGGATTGTGCGGAAATATGAAACCTTGAGAACGGCACTTATATTTTACCGTGTGATATTCAGTTCTTCTCAGTACATTTTAATTTCTTTTTATAAAACTCGTACTAATGTGGGAAATATTTCAGTGAATTCTATTAGAAATGAAAAAATCCCATGTGGCTTGCATTATTGCAAAGCAGACTTTTGCCCTCAGACTGACAGCCTTAAGCAAGATGGTGAGTGACTATTTCAGTTTTCTCCTTGTCAAAGGCAGTTCAATGTTGAATCCTTTTATCATAAAATTTAAAGTTTCTTAACAAAACACAGCCAAAGGTCTCGGTAACATATCTTTAAAATGCTCCCCTTTTTAATGCTATCAACATTTTGTCATAATTAACGGTGGCCATGTGTGTAGGCGATTTTCATTTCGACAACTTACAACTGAAAATCTCCACGTGTACATTGTCGTGCTGGAATATCACCAATCGTGTCATTCAGAAAATATGCGAATCACGTGATTCGGTAAGCTACAACGCATGCGCTCAGTTTGTCACCTGCGAACGCGGTAAAACTAATTCAAACGCTTTCGCGACAACTTTTTATTGAGTTTGGATCACCTGCTCTTCATTTGGTTTGTTTTATTTATTTCCGTATTTGTCCACATGATCAATGATGTTTGCAAACTAGCCACACGAACATACCACCATTAGCATCACGTAGAAAAACACCTTAAATTACCTCAAATCAAACCGAATCTTGAAGAAATCCAAATTAAAATGAATATTTGCAGTTAAGGGTAGCGAAGAATGATTCAGTACAGAGCTTTTTCTAATTCAAATGAGACCAAATTTCAAATAATCCGCACTGAGTGATTTTGAATCCAGAACTTAGTGACCATCAGTCAACAAATTTGAATATTACTGAAAAACGTTGCAGAGGACAAATGCTTTGAAATTCATTTAGTTGATGCTAGACCATATTTGAACACTGCTGTTTCCTCAAAACGTGTACCTTCAGGAGCATAATCAGACGTTCATCACAATGCTGTGATTATGCTCAAGGACTGGAATAAACATATTTCGATGCAAGCAATCGATCACGAAGTTCGGGTGAAATTAAAAATCATTGACATATGACTCTCACTGTGGGTTAATTTCAACCACATGTAATGATGATTTAAAGATCTTCGAATAGAAAATTTAAACTCATACACTGGCCACATCTGCAGAGATAAGAGATACTAGCCTGACGAGAACCATTTATTTAGTTACTAATTAACTGAGCTCTGTGGGGTTTATCCCGTTCGAATCGAAAAAGAGCCAATAACATGCCCGATTTGTAAAAAATCGTATGCTGGATTTTGACCGATCAGCTGGTAGGGATTCCATAGGAGTACCGAGTTACTTCCAAAGTTGGACTCCTGTTAAACCTGGATAATTTGCGCTACTTTTTGCACTCTACACATGCAACGCCACAGCTCTGAATATCCAGTCAAAACAGGAATACAGTTCCGAACAGAATGGAAAACGGTTGCCGATAATTCGTACGATGGTTCAACTCAATAACAAACCCATCTAATAGGAACCGTATGCGACCATCACTATACAGTGAGATACGGCGAAGTGAGCTTTCATGATGGCTTCCAAGCTCAAAATGAATACAAAATTAGTTCTAATGTGTAATACAGGCTTATATTCAAACACGGAGAAGAAAGTGAACTTTTGTTGAATACACAGGGTTCATAGTTCAGCGGTGCATTGGCACCCGATAAAGCGTTTGGGAAGGCTAAGAAATGACAGTAAGAACGCCAATGCGATTGTTTTGTTGTGTTGTGCTCTAGTAGTTAATCTTTCCATACATTTATTTGTGTCTTGGATCCACCTAATCTGTTGACCGCAAAAAAGATTTTCACCATACTGAAGCATCCGGTGCGGTGTGGTAAATGACCGATAGGCATACACAATACGTGTCCTAAACAAGGAAATTTTACTATACTAAATTCCGTTAAAAAATTCATTAAGGTATTCCTTACTGTTGCTGAGCCGCTCACGCTATCCTATCTATGGCCAACTGCATAGGTATATGTGGAAGACAACATCAAGTAAACGGATGCCTTCTGTAGGCGAACAAAATGTATCAAAACCATAAGACAGAACTGGCAACACGGTGATACATGCAACTTCAAATAAAATTCACGTAGACATCAAAGGTATTTCAGTTGATTCCACATCGATCGAGCTTTGGTTTTGTGCGCGTGGTCACCTCTCTCATCGTGCTATCACTTGCCGGGCAGCTATCCAGATAAGACACCCAACCGATTAGTCAGTGAACGATGAGCGAGCTCCAAACCACATGTGATTTGACAGTGCAACTTCCAATCAGTGCAATCAAAAACCCTTAGAGGTTAGCCGGTTATTTTGCTTATTGTATGACTGAAAGAATGCTGTCAGTGCACACACCTAAACATACCTTTGCCGATTGATAAAAACTACTATGAAGAAGGGACATTTTACGTAGATACTCATTATGCTTGTGATCCCAGCCTATATGAATTTTCTATCTTCGTTTTGACTCTGCGCTCAACATTCCAATCTTCAGTGTGCTCTTTGATCCAAATTGGCGGCTAAAAAACAGCAACAAAACCGGCGCATAAAAATGTATGGTTAATGGTTGTGAGAACTGAAACAGAGACGGTTAACAACACTCTTCAACGCGGACTAATTGATGAAGTTGATCATCATAACCGATGGTAGCACTGCTCATATAACTCGGAACTTGGGTACACGAGGTTGGAGCATAGTAGACTTAACCTAAGGGTAAATTTTATGTCCCGAATCATCAGGCTCCAGTTGTTTTGAAGGTAAAACGCATATCTGGTGAAACTCGCTGGAGGAATGCAACGATATGCAACTGAGGTGCCGAGGTTTATCGCGCACCAAACACCAGTTTAACAAATCTCCAGCTTTTGCAGACCAGATGGAGCGTACAAATATGGTATTTGATTAACGGCCTGTCCTGAGCAAACCATCCGGTAACATTAATAGTGTCCGATTCTTGTAAATTATCGAATGGAATACACCAGAAGCAAATTAATTTAACCTTTAGGTATATTGTAAGAGCCCTTGAAATGTGAATTGGATGTTTTTAACTCAAGAACTAGCACACAGTATTGACAAGATTCAACAATTAGCATTTTTATTTTAAGAATTTTGATTATCCTCACAAATTTTTTAAAAACACTTCAACCGTGACCGTTAAGTTAGGCAAATTTCGCCCCTAAATAGAGTGCATTCGTGACAGATTTTTATATCATATATATATATATCTTTATTTGAACTTTTTTACATTTTTCCTTATCACTCTTGTAGACTGTGGCCAAGGAAGACATGATAAGAGATAAAGGAGGACTCCAATGACCCCAAAATACCGGCTTTATTCATTTACCGATTAAAACGTTTAAATTGAAAATAGGAATAACGTGTCAGATGTGTTTCAATGCACAACGATTAACACCCCACATGCACTGCGGATCCATACATAGTAAGCAGCTTGCATAATTTCATATGTGGATCTACTGTACAGCACGCGGACCCTGTAACCTCGGACGGATAGGGGTGATTTTGAGCTGCGGGAAAACAGATTCTAAAGCCTGTGAGTGATCCGCCACATATCACGTTCCCTGAAGCGAGTTTTTACTCATCAATCTTGGCCTCAGCGTTGTGACACTCAATTTCACCAAAAAAGTTATTTTTAGAATCTTATATCTTTCTCTATATGTACTTCACAACTGTAATAACTCATCAAAATTTGAACCGATTATCTAAATTTGATCTTCAAGTACCCTAACGCTTTCCTCCTTTTGGGAATATACTCTTTTCTTCCCGGGTCGTCCATGTCCAAAGTTATGAGACAGCTTTGCTGTTTCCCCAGATTCGTTTTATAGTTCGTCGTAATACGCAATTAACCATTCCATAATCAAACAGTGCTTGTCTCGTCCCGCTTGTTCGAAATTCAATGCAAATTTTAGTTGTGCGAGACGCAATCGGTCATCTTAGGTCTAGTAAGTATATTCCAGGGCAAAAAGTGGGGTCGAAAATGTGATCACTGGTTACTATCTGATCCTATCGGCGTAGCCCGAGGAGTTGCACAGGGATCCGTACTCGACTCTCAACCTTCTTTAAGTTTTCGTAAACAATATAACAGACATTCTGGAACCACGAACGTTAATGTTTGCAGACGATGCAAAAATACGAAACAGTGACCAGACCTGAGGACCCCCCGGCACTTCCGAGAAGACTTAGTGATAGTTAACAATGGTCGGTTAAAATGACATCCTTTTAGCCTTGATCCACATTCATTTAACTAAAACCCAAAGTGCTTTAGCCTAGACGCACAAACACGCCGCAGTAGGCGAGTCAAGTCAAAAAGTATGGCAGTGTTCCGAAGTCAATGCATGTTGAAAAAAAAATTATTTTCTACAAATGTTAATGTTGTAAAGCTTGGCTACCTTCCTCTATCCACACCAGCCCCTGGAGAGACCACTCCAGCAAATAAACACGGTGATGAGCAGTAACCGCTAGATCGACGTAGGAGATGGGTACCTGGGGCTTCCTCTCGACGGTGGGAGAAGTCTTCGCACTTCATTGGACAGCTACCGCCAGCCCAAGCTGGGCAGCCCCCTGCCAATAAAGTGCTGTCCCTTCCACGTTCCGCTTCTCATTAAGTGCATGAGGCTAAGAGCCGATCCCGAACAGCGGACCGATAATCAACGCACCTGCGAACAACACAATTAATCGAAATTCAAAGGCCTTGCGTGACAAGTCTCCAGAAACTCCCACACGGGTGCTTCGTTCACGCTCCCACGTTGGATTTACGCCCCACTACCTTGTGGGTCAGACTGAGTCGAAGGCTCCAGTTATGGTTCCCAAAGAAAAACCCCTTCGTCGGTGTGGGCAACCGCGAAGTATGCCGTGTCCAAAAGTCTTAGGAACCCATTTGGAGAACCGTCTTTCTCAACTGTCTATTTCTTCTTCTCACTCCCATACCTTAAGAGATGCATCCTGTTTACGCCATCCATCGGATATCACTTAGTGTTCAACTAATGAGGCTAACCACTAAGAGGCTATCAGATTTTTGAAACCAAAATCCCCTTTCCACTTAGCCGCATTTAATGTTTGCACACTATCAGATTGGTCAACAAGCTACCTTAGCTAGAGCCCTTGAAACCTTCCATTTGGATATATGCTGTGTCTCCGAAACACAGAACCCTACTTCAGTCATTTCCTTGCGTTCTCCAGATTCAACCTCATCCTCACACTTCACTCTCCGTGTGTCAGGCGATTCGACATCCGAAGCTCGCGGTGTTGGGATTGCGCTGAGTGTCTAGTCCGAGCGTTCACTTCTCGATTGGATCCCGGTTAACATCCGACTTTGCGCCGTACGTCTGGATGGTTCAGTACGCATC
>UZAN01040399.1:62835-80140 GCA_900618425.1 Echinostoma caproni | reverse complement strand
CTAATTCGTATGGAAGCGAGATTCTACCCTCGCGGGTTGATGAACTTTGAGCAAAAGCTTGCATACATGTTATTCTTGAGGGCGTTATGCGTGTCATTTTTGGCTACAGCCCTCAGCAACACAATCAGAGAATCTCAGCGTTCAAAACTCATCAGATTCAGAACCTATCTGGTGAAGTTCACCACTTTGGGTAAGCTGCGAACAGTCAGTCGTCGATTCTCACGAAATTCACTTCGTCTCCTCCACCAACTGTACACGTCACTGCCGTTGTTATAGAAAGTAGTTGCAGCCCTCAGCATCCAGTGTGTCTCAGATACTCCAGTTTTCACTAACTTGACCAATGACAATTATTTTTGACTGTGGATTGTGATTCTTTTGTAAACTTTACCTCAAATCACCTCCCTTGCTCCTTCAACAATGCAATTTGAATGAATAAACTATGAAATCTCATTCCCTACTGCAACAATTATCATAGCTGTTTAGATCACACCCACCTCCGACAGTGGAACTAGCCCATCGATGTTTCGATCTTTACATCAATTACAACAAGTGAGTTTTCAACTGCTCGTAGGTGGTGAAACAGGATGACATCAAGCTAGCTGTGCCTCAGTGTGTTATGTTGGTGTCTATCAAAGTTCAAACGATAAGAGTCTTTTATTTAGGCTATTCTAGGCATTAGTTTAAATTGTTAAAAATGACATAACAGGTAAATTCTGGGGGCTCCAAACGTAATCAAACTATGTACTAATAACAGCCACTATATGGTGCAGGCTAGCTGGATTAAATTGGGTGGGCTTTATCAACTTCCCGTTCGTCTGCAAAATAAAAAAGAGCTCTTGAAAGTTGCCAATCGATTCAAGCATGCGTCGGATGCTACCTTCCAATAGGGTATAACCTCCATCAGAATGGATGTACCAATGGCCGACTTTGTCTTTGAAAAATGGATTAGTAGACGTTACGATCCGTGTGCAGTACGGACCCTGCTAAGTTGACTGTTCTCTGGCTTCTCCCGGGCATCAACGGTGTTAGCTTGATAAATTCACATTCATTGATCAACCTGAACAGAGAACTGTTTCCGAACACAGAGGAACCAGCATGTTTTAATCAAAGATCTCGAGGTTTAAAATCACACCAACTCCCGCAGAAACATTGTGGCTTTTCTAAGCGTTACTAGCGAACTCAATGTTCATCATCGTAGGTATAACTATTCTCACGTGCCACCTACTTTATGCACGACATAGAGACGTCTTGCTTCGTTGAATGAATGCGCCAGTACGGATAACCGAGTAATTATTTTGTACATCCTTATGATAAACAATAATGTATCAAAGGATTATACTGCAGAGAAGAAAAGGACAAAATGAAAGGAAAGAAATAAAACATCTTTTTTTCGCCAACCATAATTTATTGCCATCAAGAGGAAAGAGTGCAGTGGCATTGTAGGCAGGACAGAACCACTAGCAACTAGAATTAGATATGAAGTTGTAGTACGAACTATCAGCGGCATACACAGACGGAATCCCGGACAGCTTTACCTGCTGCAGGCGTAGGGCAATACAACTGATTAAGTGGAACGGCCTGCGGATTGCCAAAACAGGGTGACCGTAGAATACTGGCAGGGATTCAGCATGACTCGATGGAAGCCTACCAGTGGGGGACGAATAAAGTACGGTGATGTTCATTCTCCCACTGAATCAGCTGTCGTTCTCTTCTTTGATCTGTTCCGGACTGCGCTTTATTGTCAGCATTACTCTGTAGAGTGCAGAATCCTTGGAGATTTTCCAACTAGTTTCTGCAATTTATCACTTGATTAAATTGTACAAGTGCACGTACAACATCTGACATCTCTCAACATGGTGAGGATTTTGGAGAGACGGACTGTCTTCAATATCTCGGTTATGTCCTCCGCCAACCAGAAACAGAGTTCACAGCAGAATACCATCGCGGAGATCTTCTTCTAATGGAAAATGTCGCCTTGGTAGGCAGCCACAGATATGGGTTAGTACAATCGGACAGGGTTTCCGAAAAGCCTGACTGACGCGATAAACGGATTTCCTGTTGGGTCGGTATAACTACAAACTGAAGCTTGTAGATGATGGTATAAAATTAGTGTGGTATACAGACAATCAGTGCTGAACTGGAGTTTCTGTTAGAAGCGTGATCATACGAGTCACACAAAAATGCATTGACAGCGTACACTATTAGAGAAAACGCGTTGAGAGCTGAGTCCGTGAAAAAAATTGAAGATGTGGCTTGCACTCAAAACTGTGATTGAAATTTCGATTCAATCATACCAATCAGAGCGTTCTGTAATCTATTTCTCGGACTAAAATATTTTACCAGAATATGTAGTGCTGTTTCCACCGTACGGAGACTCTTTCAAAGTAACTGCCTTAGTATAGGGAAAAACAATCGGTGAAAGTTGCTGTCTCAACTCAATCAGTTGTTTACATTCGAGATTTTGTGTGTCTCATTTCTCGTACCAAACCGGTTTCATCCTTCCAACTGGAATTCCGGTGCGTCGTTTTTTTTTGTCCCCAGGGTTTTGATAGATCCATGTGAAACTTTCCGCATTAGTGATCAGATGGCCAACTGTTTCTAGTTCATTGAAAAAAGCGCTCATTTCTCCAGCCCATAGCATCTTCTCTTCTCATCTGTTCCTGACAGATCGACCGAGAAGTGAGCGTATTCGTTTTTCTTCAGTGTGTGTATGCGTGCTTCTGTTCCCTCTCTATTTCACCAACAGGTGCCTATTTTCGCATCACGTTCTTCACGTTTGCTCACTTACCGCTCGACTTGCAGAAAATTAACGGTCAAATTACTTTCTTTCATAGTGACCCCCCCCCAAACAATCAGAACATCATAATTAGAAATAGTCAGTAAATTGTATCGTCATAATCATGTATATTTGAACCGTGAAAAGCAAGCGCGTTTCAACGAATTCACTACTGTCCTATCTTGTGTGTGCGCGCGTTGGAGGCAATTCTACAACCGTTTGGATATCTTTTCAGTCATTTACAATTGTGGCAATTTGCTTCCCCATTCTTGCTGAACAATTGTGTCGGAATGCTTTGAAGCTCTCTATCCCCATTGTTGTCAACTCGGTTTTGCATGAGTCTACTTTGAACTGTGGTCCTTGGGTTGAATGACAATAGCACAATAAGAAGGCGTCAGTTGTTTCCAGCTGGTAGTTTTTTTTCAATCCACAATAGGAAAACCTCATGGCATAGCCCATTGATACAATCAACCATTTGACTAAGAAAATGTGACCGGGGTCTGGTGGGGGTGGGGGAGGAGCTACCGGGAGCAGTGAGGCTGCGGTTCTCTACAGAACAGAATAGGTTGAGGGAACTCTGACTGTGGAAGCTATCCTTTGTGCATGCTACCTTGTAGAGAATGACGCTGCGTATTTGCGAGGGGGACACACAGATGTGGTTAACTTAACCACAGAGCTGTAGTGGTGACTATTTGCTGGGTGATCAAACCTGAACTGGTAATAGTGATTCATTGGTGCAATTCACCAGCTTTGTTTTGCAAAATTTGATACATTGTGTCCTTCTCGTTTGATTAATGAGTAAGAAAGATCAAAGGGTTCTAAACTCAAATGGTTGTGGTGTGTTTGACCCTTTATATAGTGGTTTAGGTTCAGTTGTTCCTTTTGGGGAAAACCGGAAATACCGATCAAAAAGTTATGTTTCGAAATTTCCATTCATTTGTAACCAATGTTGGCAATTCTGTACTGTTTTTTGTTGTTCTGTCTCCAACTGACACGAAGTACAGTTTGGGGAGGAAGAGAATTCGATATTAGAAATTTAGGTAACTGTCTTGGTTTCAATGGTTGCCTCTCTACCTCTTCTTGTAGAAAGCTGTTTCTCATAAAGGTACATATACACACATTTTACTATCGACAACGTTTAGAGCAGAAAAAGAATGTTTTGAGTCTTTTATTTTATGAAAACACAATTCATTTTACTCAATTTTCAGGAGATGAACTGTAGTCAACCAAAAGCTGCATGATTATAAAAAGAAATTGAAAGCACGTCGCCAATGGCGAGGGACTGAAGAACTTGACCTGTGGAACACAAAATTTCTAATCATAACCACTTGACTACCACCGCGTAAAATTATAATAAATACAAAATTGGTTGAATAATTTTAGTGGTGCCCGGTGTTAACATTACCAAATTACCACCTCGGGGAACGTGTGTTCGAACCCCACCACCAACGCCTGACTTTCCCCATGGCAGCCCTTTGATTGGCAGCTTCCCCCTTCCTGAAAATTTTATCATTGTGTATTCAAAAAAGGAAGTAAAATATAAAAAAGAAAAGAAAGAATATATGCGAAATTCACGTGGTATGCAAAGACACCAGATGGAAATTTCTTACTTGTCTATTCTCGTCAGAAATGTTTACTATTTTCTGCTTAAACCAGGACGTGAATCCAAGAGATGAATTACTCACTCTGACACATATTTTACAAACTCCTAGGTGCATAGATGAAAAAAATCGCCTCCAGAATGATAGCCAGGCACGGCAAAACTCAATTTGCAAGTAATTCATCAGTTTCTGATTCAATTATTGTAGGGAATTCTTCTCCAGGACANACATTTTCTCCGTGATTTGCATACAATTCGGTACGATCCACCAGAAGTAATAATGAATTAGTGCCACATACGAGTGTACTATTTGACATCTCCATGGCCGAAGGTTATCTGAATTCAATCAGATATAATCCAATTTTATAGGAAGATTTCACCATGGATGCATGGATGAAATAAAGCGTGAACTGAAAAGCTAAGAAACACTGTATGGCTGTTTCAAACTGGTTGGGTTCCATCAGAAGTACAAATCCATCGATCCAACCGGAAATCGAACCCGGGACCTCACAGACAGAACGCAGGCCCACTACTAACTCGGTTACCGAGTAGGTGATCAGACCGTCTTTTAATTTCGGATTACACAATATAGCACAACACATCTTGGTGAGCTTGTTGCATGCATCGCGCCTCGTTTATCTCAGTACTAGATCCCGAAGTTATGCCTCCGTTGGAAACTTTCACAACCTGACTGGTGGGCAGCATGTTTGTGGGGCCGAGTTGTTAGCAGGCTTGCGTTCTGCTTGTGAGGTCCTGAGTTCGATCCCCAGTTAGGTGGATGGTTTCACACTGCTGCTGAAAACCAACCTCATGAAAACAGCTACACAGAGCATCTTTGACTTTCAGTTTACGCTTCATTTGATCCATACACGAAAAATTCTTTATATGAAACTGAATTACACCCTTTCCTTGCACTCATTAAGATAGAATACAATCTGTCTGAAACCATCAAACAATACCAGAGATGGAGATTATATAATGTGTTAATATCTGGCATGCAACGAGCAACGTGCGTCAGGAAAGAAAACGGATCGTCCCAAGAAGCTTTAACCCTTCAGACAAGTGTGCGGTGAGCTTTCTACGTTCCAGCCGCACATGTTTCAGGTGAACGAAAGATGGAGTTGATGTTTGAAAATCAGCGTTACATAAGGGATGTACAAAGCTATACAGTGGATAGAATTAAAAAGAAGCTCGAAATGAAATGATGTTTTAATACCAAGCTGCCACGCGCAACCGAAAACGCTTAGCACAGACTGAAACACACATCCAGGAAATATAAGTAGTTGAACATATAATTGCATGAAGGAAGCAGTGATTAACTAGATGGAGTAGATACTTAGAATCTTAGTTGGCATGGTTTGGCCGAGGTACCGACGACAAGAACCCGGTGATGTTTTGGGAGCCATCTCACCCAACGGTCAAATTGAAATGGTTATACTCGAGGGCATTCAAGATTCCATTTCGTATACACTTACGTTGGGACTGCAGGATGGTACAGTAACCATGTTCCTATGTGATAATGCCTTTGTCCAGTACTCATTTCCTACAAAATGTTGGCTGTTATTCCGCTCTGGACAGAAGATCTAAACCATAATGATACCCTAAGTGACATTATTGACCATCAGGTTTGCATTAATTCTATGGTTTATCAGTTAATTAGTGAAGTATTAAACGCCCTTAGAAGAATATTAGCTGAACGAAGATCACCGGGCTTGTATGAATGTGCTTAGATATTTTCTGGGTCTTTCATTAGGAGAACAGCTAAATGGTCAATTTTGATGATAACAGTTGTGTTCGTCCAAGTGTACTGTATCAACAAATAACGAATCGGACTGTTGTGATCCTGCTTTGATTGGAACATTCCCTACACTTTGCTATGATCTTACTGGTTGATTGATTGCCTGATACAGCATACCAGGCAGACTCAATCCGTTATAAAATTGATTTACTTCCACCAATCCGTTTTCAGTATAGAGTTGTTTGCTATGATTTCTTTGCTGCCCGCTTAATTGTCTGATTTTACTGCGTGCCGATCACACGTGATGACTGTGATTACAATTCGCTTACCAGTCTGCGGGGCCACAGGTGCACTCATGTATCCAGTGCTCCCCTTGATAATAGGAATCATCTGCACACCAGTGAAGGCAAGGGCAATCGTTTTGTCACATTGTTTTAAAAATAAAGTAACAACTCGAAGGTTCACGGTTCGAGTCAGAGACACAAAAATTACGCACTTTTGACGAGTCCCAAACGAGGGGAAACAGCTGTCTAGCGCTCTTTGTTGGCTACCACAAATATCTCCATCGCAATAAAAGTAAATTAAATTTTAAAATTAAATTGGCTATTACTGCTTTTATTGTGCAAAATACGACCAGGAGGAGATTTAAGAACATGATTATCTGATGAATACTTAGTGGAACGAAATGATGAAACTAGATATCATCTACTATCTGCTGAATCGAAGACCTCGATCCTATCTGAAGCTGAATTTGCGAGAAAACGTAGTGACTATGCCGACGGGATCCGTATTTATAGGGGAATTTTTCATGCCAAAAGCGTTGAAAATATTGGTGCTGTAAAGTGAATGCAAACACAGAGTGCATTGCGTTATCGTCTCGCATAGATGAACACCGAAATAAAAAGGTTTACTGAGTTTACTGTCAAGGTCACAAAATAAAAACAGAAGAACAACACACAAGCAGTGATGAATATGCCGACGGCAGGAACAGCAACAGCTAATGCCGACAATGATACGCAACGCAAAGCAATAACTACGTATCCAGCTGCAACCGTGAAAAGTGACTACCCTGCACTGTCACCAGATTTGTTGTAGACGGAAGAATTCAATCATACACGTGTAGACCTGATAACATGTGCCCCCGTCAAAGTGCACAATGCTGGATAAACGATCTCAGGAAATTTCGAGTCAAAAAAGGTGGCGGTCGTCAAGTGGATAAGGCCATCGGAAGGGGATTCTAGAGGTCCTCAGTTGGAATTCCATCACTGCCGTGCATAATCCTCATTTCTTTATTCCCGTAGACTGCCCTTTGTTGGCCGCAGCCCCTTGCTGAAAAGGGGAATATACATTTCCATACTATTTGAATAAAAGGGTAAAAAGATTATGTATTTTAAATACGTACATTATAAGCAAAAGAACTGGGTGATGCTTGAAAATACAAAAGCGAAAAAGTTCCAGATTTAAGGAAATGCGACCGATTAACAATCGAAGCAAAATAGCACAGTTAAATTAGCTATTTCTTGAGCAATGATTCTACCACAATTGCAAAAGCTCTGGAAGAAGAGATCTTCGTGGAGCGCACTGTGACAAATGTGTTTAAGTGTTTAGGTTACTGGTATCAATTTAGGGAAATCCGAATTAAAATCGAATGAACAGTTGTAGTACAAATTTTCGTAAAATTACCTTTCATTTGAAGCCACTTTTGTGCAACTCGCGAAACATTTATTGTGCTGGAGCGTTCACGTATCACTGAAAACTATTGTGCAGCCAGATTCTTGTTAGAAATCATTAACGGTACATAATACATGCATAAAATGCATCCGGATACGAACCCGGTCAAAAATATTTGCGAATCCAACTCGCTTCCCAATCGGGCTATTGCCGGTATCTCTCAGTGGATTACTGCATGTCAATGCTACATGTAAACGTTGTAGCACCCGTTTGTGTTTTGTTGCAAATAAACTGTGCGCGATCGCATTGCGATAGAAGTAATGCTGGAACAAAAATTCCATAAATCACTCTCCTGTTTGTGGTAGAGAGTACCGTTTCCCGTATAGCATACAAACCTCTCACTATTAGATGTATATTCTTTAGTAGTTTATGAACAGGTCAACTTCTAATCGATTTGCAGTCCCAATCATCATAATAGTCAGAAGCAGCTACCTTGTTTTTGGTGTAAAGTACTAGTTTGAAAACCGGTGTTCACAACCATATTAAACCGAGACAATCTAAATATCGTGTAATTTGTAAAACAAAACATGTACGTTCAATTTTACTTTCAACCGCATGAAGAAAATTGGTTCTGAGGCAATGGTGATCGTGCCGTGTACTAAACCGTATCGACTATGAAACGAGTTTAGCTTGCTTGCAACAGAGAAAGCAATTCTCTGGTATTTATTTACCGTCGCACGTACGGAACCATGAACAATCTGAAGATAAAATTCATACAACTGTTGCTCTTCAGCTTCTATCTATTTCAATAGGATGGAAGATACGATTCCTTTGTTCAGCGTATAAGAGAGTCAACTAATATCCTGATTCTTTTGGGAGTTAGAACCGCGTGACCAAACTGAACATTTTTGAATTTGCATAAACTTGAAACCTAAAAGACTCGTTTACTCTTTGTACTCGATTACCAACTGATCTCTTTCCGATACGTCTTCTCATATAGATAGCTATTCCACAGATAGTAACCTTGAGCTCAGCGGGACGCTTAGAGGAATCAATTTGTTACGCGAAACTAATGCTTATTTATGAATAAGATGGTAGGTATAAGATTGCATGTGCACAACAATCGATTGACTGTTTGTAGTTTCCGGGCCATTACTTGAGGTCGGTTATTCTTGTTCTGATTGGTTGTCACTAGAACAAAGCATTTTTCTTCGATCCCACCGACACCCCGACCGTAATACCTGCCCGAGGTGAACCAAGGCATTTCTCAGTATGTTTGGTTGTAAATAACTCCCGTTTACATGTGTAGTCACATTATGTCATCTTATGCCTGGCTTTCATAGTACCAGATTGCAGGCTTTCGTTTAGTAACTGTACTTGAATACCTGCTAGGAAACCTTTATTAGTATCATTTCCCGAGATGGAGGAGGTCATGAAAGGCACCCCAATTTTCCCATATCACGTATCCTAACTGGGTGATGTAAAACAACTGATCAGCAATGAAATGGCTAACGAGATGTTTCAAGTATATCTTTATGCTCAACTCTTCAAGAGATAAGTTTATTGGTAAACAAATAAGAGGAACGAAAGCCGTAACAATGATCTCTAGGGTACTGTTTTAATTGTCTGCTGACTTCCGTTGGGAGGCATTTGTATGAGGTATTTGACCGGTAAATGTGAACATCTTTCGTATCTATCTATCGTTACATTCAGATAAAATATTTATCAGCCAGGTAAGCGTTTTTGATTCACCTCCTCCTCCCCCCGCTGTTCGCCCTCCTTCCAACTCACTCACTGTTTCTTATATCTGTGTCAGTTTGCAAATATACTTGAAAAAGCGCGCATACACATCACTATTGTTCCTTGGATCAATCTCTCCTGATGAAGAGCATATGTCACACACTCAGTAGCATCTCATTGGGTTCTTCATTTAGCTACACACAGTGTCACTCAACCGAAGGAACGTTCGTAAAAGAAAGACAAGAAAACACAATAGAAATATGCAGTACGAGGAGAAATGGAACTGATTTAGGAGTACAGCGAAATAGCGCAGACATCATTTTCCAAAATACTAATTTATTTGTGTTCAGAATGTGCGTTCCGACTATCCAAACGACATATTTTTTTACTGTAAAAATAGAACGTGGAAATGTAGACTGGTGAATCAATCTATATATGTATTCAAGAATATGGATGAACAAAGGGGACCAGCAAAACAAGCTAATGGAATAAAATACATATAAAGATATATATATGCATATAAATATATGAAAACGGAAATCCTGTTTTCTGCTCCGGGAGTTTAGTTTGAAATATCATTAGGAAACGGGCCTTGTGCTTATAAACGTTTTGTCCAGTTATTTGTATACTATTCATTATACATAAACATATAACAAATTCTTATCAGCTGTATGATTTCCTCCAGCTGAACCATATTTCACACTTGATGGGGCCGCTTTTCTTGTAGTTTCATGAAGTTTCCTTGTTTTGTGCATCGTGAATCGTTTAGGTGATACGGGTTTGCTCGGACAAGCATAGGCGTTCAACATGGGTCTGTTTCTGCTTACTCATAACACCTTCAGGTGGTTTAGTAAGCTATTAATGAGACGCTGATATCAGTGTTTTAGTTTGAGTGATTTCCCGTAGTCCGTTATGCACATTTCGGTCACCCGATTTACTTGCTTGCTAGAAGTGGAATCCATTTCTGAAGTTTCATCACGGAAAAACTAAAACGTATTTATCATCAGATACCATCTTCAGCTCATTTATCTAACCTTAGCTTAGTTCACAGATGGTATTGTATTCTCTCATATATGTGATATGTGGATCAGCAAATGATTCTGAGTGTTGTTTACACGATATTCGCCGATATCAAAACAGTCACTATCGTTATTTTCTACTTTGCCTGTTCGCCGAGCTGCGCAATTTATTTGCAGACGTTTCTTCACCAACCGAGATGACATCATCAGTGCTCGTTGTTTACTGTCGGGGCAGTCAGCTTACATACTAACTGGTGGAAGCCATGTGCCTCTGTAAATTGGATGGGTATATTCAAATGTGAAAAGAGCAATGCTATCGGTGTGGATTTGTGGCTCAGCTGGTAGAACGTGCGCGTACAAAGCGTGGGCGGCGTCCATGCGTGGTTTCGAATCCCACCAAGGCTACCGAACTTTTCACAGCCGAAATACAAACTTCAAATCCGCCAGACAACAATTTGAAAATATATGTTGTGAGATTTAGTTCCTTGCAACAAATTATTCAACTGGAATCTGGAAAATACACTGAGTTTTATCTTTCCCCTTGTGTAAAGCCCATTCGTTTTGTGTATTCATTGATCCGTTCAGGGTATAAACTCCTTTCCCTCGTATGGTGTGTTTAATTAGTATGAACCAGCGCATCACATTCAGTCTGATCGAATTTACCGAATTTTATTAGTCAGGCAGAGAAATAGCCAAGTGTCTGTTGAGCCCAGTTGAAGCATCACACATCGCCGATTCAGGAATGCCAAGCAGTTAACTGAGTAAACCACTTACCAGCTAGTTGAAATTTTGATATCCATTCACAAACTTCCTGTTATATTGAAGCGGCAGTTTCGGATAATGTCTGCCGCCATTGATATGGATCTGTCAGCTTTCCTAATTCCATTCCACTATCAGCTGTTTACCTCATCACCCTATCGATTGAGCAGTAAATAGGCTGTCATTGATGACACGCGAGACTTCGATTGGAGATTCCGGAGCACAATGAAAACTCACCAGTATAGAACCTCGACGGGTGGAACTTGTCGGCCGGTTCATTCTGTATGTCTGATTGATAAGATGTCCTGTAGACGCAGTGTGAAGATACAGCCCGAAGGATGGTTAGGCCATAGAAAATTACTCTTTGTTATCTGATTCGTATCTGAATACGAATGAACTGGAAGTGGTCTCATCGTAGATTGCGGCCTTAGCCGATGTCGTTTGAGTGAACAATGCAAACCATGTCCAGAGAAAGTGAGATATTACTCAAAACAACGATGATGGTAATAACAATACCGTTAAAACTAACTTTCAAAAATCGATTCACAAGAGCTTACTTATTTGGAGGTGATAAGGTTCACATTTTAGTCATACTTGGGAAGTGCTTCGCTAGGCAATATAAGGACTAAATCAAGAGCAAATACCGCAGATTCGATCAACACGGTCCAATAGGTGTCCTCCGCTTCAAAGAATATTGATTAAACAATGCTAGTTGATTATTAGAAAACAAATAAAATGAGAAAAAAGTTAATTATACAATCAAAAGACGATGCATTTAAAAAAAACAGCAATTGTGTTCCCAAACCAGCTGGCGTCATACGAAGTGGAGAAGGAGCCTTAATTTTCTTCGAATGCAGAATAAATTTGTGAAACGTATACTTACATCAGTCCTTGGGTAATAATTATTAGGTTTTGAACAGTTGTGAATTATTCACATGTATCGGAACTTGGAACGAACAAAAATTTTCCGTACACGACAGGGGGGAAGTGCTCGGAAATTCTGTGACGGAATGATGCACAGATTCGCTCTCTGAACGTAAATCGACTGAGACAAGATGAACAAAGAAGTTTGGAAGTGAATTAATTACAATTCACACCCGATTCTCAATCCAAATGGACACAAATACGAATCGGAGTCCCTACGTGTACGCATCGATCTCAATCAAATCCGTATGATAACTGTTTTATTTGAAACGTCTATCGCATCTGCACGCTTGGAATCAGCACCCACGGCCTACAGTTGTCCTCTTTTTACTATCCTCTAAAGGCCTTTGGGCTTTTCCTTTTTTACCGGACAGGAGGTCTGCCTATATTTTCAATTATTTTCGAATGTTTGACGCTAAATGCATTTTGAAATATTATTTCAGCTCACCTCAAATATTTAGCTAATCTGAAATAAACAGAATAGAAACAAGTTAACTTGTTCCTTTGTCATTTTCTAGGTAAAACAATTATTAGCGCATTCTAAAGAATATCAACAGTCTGTGTGACCTACTGCTTCTTCTTTGAAATCCCGTAGTTTTTCGGCATTAAATTCCCAAAGTGTTTTTTATCCAAAGGAAATTAATTTTGTTCTCCTTTGTCTCGTATACCATCATCCATCCATACTGCCGTACGTTTTGCTCTGAATATCTTGTGGGCACTGGAACAAAACGTTTTCAATTTGATTCAAATGGAAGCCGTTTTGTGGAAGTTGCATAAATTCCAGTTTCCGTATTTAAAAATGGCTTTTCATTTGCACATGTATAAATATACATGGGGATGATGACAAAAATAACTCGAATGATGACGACGATGATGATGATGATGATGGTGACAAATAGATAGATAGATAGATAGATAGATAGATAGATAGATAGATAGATAGATAGATAGATACTAGATAGATAGATAGATAGATAGATAGATAGATAGATAGATAGATAGATAGATAGATAAAATATAGATAGATAGATAGATAGATAGATAGATAGATAGATAGATAGATAGATAGATAGATACTAGATAGATAGATAGATAGATAGATAGATAGATAGATAGATAGATAGATAGATAGATAAAAAGATAGGATAGATAGATAGATAGATAGATAGATAGATAGATAGATAGATAGATAGATAGAGATAGATAGATAGATAGATAGATAGATAGATAGATAGATAGATAGATAGATAGATAGATAGATAGATAGATAGATAGATAGATAGATAGATAGATAGATAGATAGATAGATAGAGTGCCAAGTGCGCGGTTTTTCGGTGCAGGTAGTGGGTGGAGAAAGCCGCAGGTGGTCAAAATAAAACGTGTCATGAGGGTATCAGAATCCTAACTAGTAGACTCGGCCGCACTATGCTTCCTAAACGGGAACTCCAGGATAATTTTCATCAACGGTTAAATACACCGTGCTGAGTGCTGTAAAAAGTAGCGCTCGTGCATCACCGTAATTTCTTCGCAACCCTAGATTATCGGAGGTTTACACTTCCTCCTCGACACTGCTTTCAACTTACCAATTTTCATTCCACTCCTCCATTCAAATGGGTAACCAAGAGACAGCAACCAAAACCGGCGCACGGTCAATGGTTGTACAAACTGAAACCGAGTGCAATATCACGCTCTGAGTATGTATGAATAAATAATTACTTATTACACAGCATCCTGCTTCCCGACCTTCCTTCCCATGCTGCGCGAAAGTAGTCCAGTAGTCCATGGGTGATGAACAAAATGAAACATTCTTAATACTTCTGCATAATTCTATCTGGACATTTTCAGGCGACTGATATCAAGATAACCGGACTCTCTTCGTCGGTTCGTGTGCACCCAACTGAGTTGGCACATTTTCGTACCTGAACAGCAAATTCAAGCGCAAATTCATACATCAGCATGCCCTAGGTGCTGTCGTATACCTCACTTGCTAAGGTTTTGGAGCACATAACTAATGCATTTGAGCCTGTGTTGCGTGATTCATGTTTGTATTTTAGGTTTCCATCGTAGTGGTCACATTCAGTTCCTCCTGAGAATCTTAGTGAAACAGACTGCTCGATCGATTGCGATATTTCTGTTTTGATCCTGGACCAGAGGTCATCGGTTGACTGATCCAGCACGTTTGTTCCTAAACTGAACTGGCCATGACTTCATCAGACTCCTGGTCATTTTTACCCCTCCTCAGAACCTGGACCATTTTGCTCTTGGTTTGTGAAATTCTACCGCTATCCCCACGTACATAGGAGCATAGTTACTACTGCTTAAGGGAGGTTCTATGAACAAGGCAACCAAATAGACCTAGTTCTAGATAATGTGAGATCACGTATTGATGGCCCATGTTCCAGATGGTTTCACCATAAGCTGAGCAAAGCCAACCCGGTGCACTGTTGTGTCCCTCCTAGCAACGTTTGCAATATAATTAAAAAAACTGTCTTTCGTTAACGATGCGCTTGTACTCTACAGATGCAAATAACTCCTATTGAGTACTTTCCAGGTGGACAGAGCATGTTGTTTCTTGATTTTTTGCAGTATCTAATATCAACGGTAGTTTCTAATTGCAGTTCTTACTACCAAGAGCATACCATGTATCCACTTGCTGTCTTCCCTATATTGCTTGTTCTTAGTGTGCTCAATTAGGCCGATTGCGATGTTCTTCGGTCCTAGGCTTTTTCCGGTCACCAGTTCAACTGCTTCGTAAGTTTCCTACTGTTCTGAGGTTAAAGGTGTCCATGTACCACATTACAACAACAACCACCTGTTGACTAGTTTCGGTCAACCGACTCCCATTTATGGATGTGGTACCAGAGATGCTTACCTACTTCGGGCGACCCTGACACCGATGTTTGGCATACTTCAAATTTTCAAGCCACTGTATTCTTCTCCCGAAAGATACTGTGGTATGTGACAATCCGAATACCTTCTTCACAGCCACTATTCCATCAGGTCGAGTGGTACTCACGGACTCATTCAGAGAAACGTCTGCTGGTGCGGCCAATATATCTTTCCATACGGGAGCAGAAAAATAAGTAAACACAGAAAGAGACGGCAGAAACAGGTAGTTTCATATTTGAGTTGAAAGCATAAAAGTGGCCTGGAGACGAACAAAATGCGCCGTTTGGTTGTGGGGAACGTTTTTTCTACAACTGTATTCACTTTACTTGTCACCAGCTCAGCAGTCGCCCTTGAAAGGTAGTGATATATAAAACGGCTTCTTCTCAACGGTAATGATCTGATTTGGCAACCGGTTACGCCCCGAAATGTGGGCCAGAAATCGCTCTGGATATCCGTTTTGAAGGAAAATATCTCGAACAAGTCTCATTTCTGTATTAATGGTATCGTGTGTACATATTCTCCGCTGTCTAGTAGCGAGGCACTGAATCAGATTTCAGCTCCAAAGGCACATAAGCATCACGTGGAAAAGTGTATCACTGGGACTAAAACAGTCAATATGATTGAACAACAACTATCCCTAATGAAACAAAACTCATTGGTTACATGATAGTCCGAACACTATACTGTTATTTGTAGTATAGTGTACAGAAAAACAACACACTCAGAAATTTGGTGAAGTATAACCAACATGGTTTTGAGGTTAAATAAATTGTGCTCCAACACGTTTTAGTTATCGTTGTTATTACCAGTATGGTGATGGTTTTGAAGGTTGGGCAGTAGTATTATTATAAATCTACAAGACTGTGCAGTGACGGTGAGAATCGGTTGTTTGGAGAACGCATCGAATTGGGGATAAATAAGGTTACGGAGAACGAGACATTTAAGATGCAACAATAGCTTAGTAATTTCGTGATTGTCTCTTCGTCGGTGATCGCCAATCTAGAAATCCGTTTGTCTCTTTTATGTTGGTATTAGCAACTCCATTAATCCCGTCGTGGATGCCATGAAAACCAACCAACCGCTTCACGATGCGCGGAAACCACTCGAAAATATGAGTAGTCTCAAAACCATAGTAGTTGTAACGTGTAATGACAGAGAACAGCAATGGACTCTGTGGATAAATATTATAGAAAAAATCGTAAAGGCTTATTGCGACGTAAGCTAAAAACAAAATTATAGTTAACTCAGTAATGCGAAATGGAGATGATTTTCGTTTTACTGAATTACTTTGAAGTTCGCTCAACCGGCTAATGATTGGTATTCGCGTACGATGTATTATGAAGCTATTAACTTCTAGGCTGAAATAATCACTTTATCTTTGTTTTATTGTGTCTGATATGCGAATGAAAAAAAACATGTAAATAGACAAAAGCGGGAGAGCCTGCACGAGTGTGGTTTTCCATTCGAGCCTCATTCGAGCTTCTGTAAAAATATAAAACTTCAAATCATTCCTTTTTAAATTAAATGATGATTGTGTTCTGGATTTATTCGCTAAATCTGACATTTTGAGAACTCTGAGTGAAAATTCCCGCGCTCTGTTTGACTGCGTTCATAATCCATTCCGTTTCAATTTCAGTTCATCGACACAAACCCGGGGCAGAACATGTTCCTATACCGACAGAATCCTGATTTGTGTATGAGTGATTTTTTTCCCCAATCCCTCAACTCACTCCAAAAACTTACCGTGAAACGGAACTGACAATTTCACATGGATAAGCAACATTACCGCACGGCAAACGGACAAAGGCTTGTTGTTATTTTTGTTGTTGTTGTCCTGTTGTTCTTGTGTTTTACGCAGTTAGTCATGCATTGATTCGCAATACCACCCAGAATGTGTTATTCGCGTCCAACAAATGAAACAATCACGCATCAGAAATAGCGCACGCTCCCCAGTGAGAAAGTGAGCGTATACCGGTGGGACGGACCGGGTGTTTAGGAGTTGAAGCGAGGGTGGAGATCCTTGGGGGGGGGGAGAGAACGCATACAGAAAATGTGAGTACGGGAACTGGCACAAATTACATTGGATTCTGTTCAGAAAACTAAAACGACCGGGACTATCAACGATGGAATCACATGATCGGATACGCATGCACCACCTTGTATATCTGCGCGTATGCATTCATGAATAC
>UZAN01040399.1:38530-61798 GCA_900618425.1 Echinostoma caproni | reverse complement strand
TGAACTCCATTAGACAACGAGCAAACGTTTGAGACAATTTCAGTTAATCGTTGCAAATCCGCTTCGAATAAGTTTCAAAAATACCCTAATACTTTCCAGGATCTACTTGAAAGAACATTATGACTATACCCTTGAAGGTTTGACGGCGGATATCGATCCCTAGAACAGCTTCATCGGAAGGGATTTTTACAAGACNTTACCTAGATAGAAAACTAATCAACTGTCACTGAAGTTCAAATTTGACTAGATTTGACTCGTGGTGTTTGGTTAACCTCCATTTGCGCTTATCGTTGCAGTAGTATCACGTACGCCTTCCATTAAATTCAGAGGTTTCATATCCTAGATTGCATAGCAGATATGCACTGAACGGTTTGCCGCTTATAGAGTGTGATGTTCACAAAATGATCTGTGATTTGTTCTTTTATACTAAACTTCAACAAGATGTCAGCCAAAAACAATAACTGTGCAGTTTTTATGGAAAATTATTGTCGAAAGTCTAGCGTGGCTTTCCACATTGATCACATTCCGTAGTCTCGCGTTTTATTTTCAGTTTCACACATTCAACAAAACTAACTTTATATGAGTAATGGACGACTGGAGTCCACTATACGGTTAATCTTGTCGTGTACAGAGCAACCGAAGTGTGAAGTGTGTGTTGGGGTTCGGAACTGGTATGAGTCCATCCACCGACCGGGGTTCGAACCCGGGATAAAGCGACAAAGTTCACAATATTTCTATTGGTTTTCTCCTTTTTCCACTGCCAAATGAAATTTGAAATTTTATAAAAGAACAAGAGGAACGTGTTTATATGTTTCATTATAATAATAATGATAATTTATATTATTAAAGCATAAACGAAGAAAAGTAAAAACAGCCATTTTTTATCAGATCAATGTAACCAATCGGCATATTACGCTCGTTTCATTTTGGACGCTTTCGGGTTTCTTTATAAAAGACTGAATTATTATGTTCTTAACCTAATAACGCCGTTTTCCAGCAATCAATCCATTGAAATATTGCTGATAGTCGCGCCTGAGAATTCCCCCTTAAACCTTTCTCAAATACCTCAAAAAGTAGTTTTTAGGGTTTTCGTCGACGAAAAGCTTTTTTAACTCTCCATTTAAATCCACCTTGCAAGATCCAGATACGAGGGTGATCTACGGATCCATGGATGCATTATAATGACATGCTTTTACCTAAATGCCCAGGTGGTTCACAACGCCTATCAGAAGTTTCCCCTTTGCGTGAACGTTCAATCAGCTCCCGTTGATCTTCCATGCTAATGAAACGATGCGATCTTTCCTATTCATCCTAAATTGCACATGTGTGTGTGAGAGACAAAAAGCTGGGTACGAGAAATAATAGAGTCGCCTACTGCTGCCTGTTTTTCAATCCGCATTACTGACGAACCGCACAAAGCATGATGATAAAAGAAGGAAAGTGTGTCCAAAATGCGCTACTTCTGTAAATGAAGAACCTAAATATAACAATATATGGTATATTCTTTCGTATTTGTAAGCTTTGAAATAAAGCAAAATATGATGCAGTGTAACAAATAAATGCTTGCTGTTTCATAGCTTCATTTTAAGCGGACTCCATTTGGAGTCGGGGATTGACATTGACAGTTGACAAAATGTATCTCCATTACTGTCATCAGCAGAAACTGATTACAACACTTGACACCATAACGATGGTCAAAGGCGCAGCATACGATCACCACATCTTCTGATTTCTTAACCAGGCTTTGCATGAAAAAAGTTTCAACATTCGTTGACCTCAGAGTATTCGCTTACAACTCTATGGATAAAGTTTGTTTATAGAGGATCAAAGGACTACGGTCCTGGCCTAAAAGTTGGAGTTTTTGGCAAAAGCAATACAAGTTTTCGTCAAATCCCCATGGAACTCGGATGAAAAATCCATTTAGTTACTTGGTGTGTGTGTGCTTAATGAACAATAATGGTAAAAGGTGTGGTAAGAAAACCTAATATGATAGAGCCCTTGCGTATCGAGGATAAATAGTCAAGTATCAAAGATTTATTACGGGAATAACTTACAAGCTCATGCTTCTCGTGTCTCATATATTGTGTTGTGATTAAAAGACAGTCACCATACAATTCCTTGTGTAAAACGCTACATGATACTGGCTTCTTCCAATGCTGCAGGCAGCTTAACATATGTTGGAATGTAAGGTGTGCTAATGTTTCATCGAGTCTCAGTTTGAAAGATTCAATGCTTGGTGCACAGATGACACTCTGGATGCGAATGACTGACACCGGGATTCCGATCAGCATCTTGAGACGGATGTCCTCTAAGATGATCGTTGGGTGATAATTCTATTAGCGCGCGACACGGATGTCTTGGGTTTCGCTTTATTTGGTATACCGTAATCATATCTCCTCTGATTCGCCGGTAGTGATTGGGATATAACCCCAGCGACTCTAAGCTCTCTGCGTACGAATAACGATTCAACCTCCTAATAAATTTGGTGGCCATCCTTTGTGGACGCTCCAGCATCTTGCAATCACGCTGTAGCCATGGATTCCAGGCCTGGATAGCGTATTCTGTGAGTGGTCGAATGTAGGCTGATAGTAGGCGGGGGAATAAAGCTGACTCAAACCGGCCGAAGACCCGCTTAAGCAAGCCGACATTCTTTACAGCTGCGTTGGACACCTTGGTGCAGTTGTGTGAGCAGCTTAAGTTTTCTTGAATGATGATACCCAGGTCCTTCTCACTTGTGGCGTGTGGCAGTTGTTCGTTTCCGAGGAAATATGAAAATCTCCCCCTGTGCCGTAGGGATAGAACCTTGCATTTTGGCACATTGAATTCTATATCGTTCATAAGGGACCATAGATGAGCTGCATTCAACGTTTCTTGGAGTGCCAGTGAGCCCGTTGGTTGCGTTACTGTATTCCAAATTTTGGCGTCATCTGCGAACAGTAATGATTTTGGCTCCAGAGCCTTCGGTAGATCGTTTATGAACGTTAGGAAAAGTCGCGGGCCAAGCACAGATCCTTGTGGAACCCCACGGGTAACGTCCATAGGACTGGAAAGCGAATCAGAAACACGAACCGATACGGTCCGATGTCGGAGAAATGCTTCGATCCAGCCAAGCGCGAGGCCCCGAATACCGTGGTTATAGAGTTGCATCAGTAGAATGTCGTGATTTACCCGGTCGAAATCTTTTGAGAAGTCAAGATAAATTAAGTCCACCGCGTCACCATCATCAACTGCTCTTGTCCATTCTTCTCGTGCGATTAGCAAACTGGTAGCGCAGGATCGCTTCTGTCGGAATCCATATTGATTTGGTGACAGAACATTGTGCTTCTCTAGGTGTTCCATCAGCGAATCTGCTACTATGGACTCCATGACTTTGGACAGCACAGGAAGGAGGGTTACAGGGCGTTAGTTAGCCGGATCGCTACGGCAACCACCTTTTTAAATAGGTGAAATTACTCCCTGCTTCCATGACGGTGGGATTGTGGTGTAATCGAACATCCTCTGGAATAGGAAGGCTAGTGGCTCGGATATTTGATTCGTCAAGCAGATAAGGGTTCGGGGGTGAATATTGTTTGCACCTGGCGATGCATTCTTCCTCAGGGCCAATAGCTTTGTTTTAACCTTTCCGGCAGTGAATGATACGGTGGTTAATGAAGGATGTTGAATTTGTTTCATCCTACGAGGGAGGGACATTCGTTCATTAGTTGACGCAGCAAAACCGTGGGAATACTGATTCTTCAGCATTCCAGCGGCTTCCATCGTATTGGCTGTGACTCTCCCAGAAGAACTGAGCACCGGTATTCCATGTTTGACTTTTCGGGCTGAGTTAACATGTTTGTACAAAAGCTTGGGATTTGAAATAAATCTTTATGCTAGAGATTCTTGAGGGTTTAGTTTACCTTCGCTCACCAACTTGGTGCAATGGTTTCGCAGCAGTCGGTAATTGTTTCGGGTGCATGCACTCGGAAGTCGTTTGTAATTCCTCCAAGCGAGGTCCCTCAGAAATATCCATTTCTTTGTACGGCTTCGAATAGGAGATTTCCGGCTGCTGGGTTTTGGCGTTTTGGCGTTTGCTAATATTTCGGTCTCGTGAGAAAACTACAATATTTCTACCAAATATATTACGCACATCGCATGTTATACATATTTTCCGAATAGCACTGACATCCGAAATATGTAGAAGAGCTTAATTCGTTGATAACTGGACTAAAATTTAATTTACAGCATGAACCAGACCACTTTCATATGCTCAAAATTCATAATACAGTCGAGTGAGTAGCTTAAGTTTTCTTGCATGATGATGCCCAGGTCATTTTCACTTGAGACGTGTGACAGTTGTTCATTTCTAAAGAAATACGAAAATTACCCCTTGTGTTGTGGGAATAAAACCTTACACTTTGATACACTGAATTCACCGTCGTTCAGAAGAGATCAGAGGGGGGCTGGTTTCAGCGTTTTTCGGAGTGCCAGCCAGCCCACTGGCTGCGGCATTGTATTCTAAATTTCGGTGTCATCTGCAAACAGTAATGATTTTGGCCTCAGAGCCTTCGGTTGGTCGTTTCTGAATGTTAGGAAAAGTCGCGGGCCAAGCACAGATCCTTGTGGAACCCCACGGGTAACGGCCTTAGGACTGGAAAGTGAATCAGAAACACGACTCGATACGGTCCGATGTCGGAAAAGCACTTCGATCCAATCAAGTATGAGGCCCCAAATACCAAACGATACCCAGCCTACTAAAACCTATTTGAAATTATTCTGGTGAACAATGCGGTTTTCAGTTCATTACCACGCCATCAGGAATCCAGTTATTAGGGATAATTAATCGGTTTCAGCCTGTTAGGATAATGTGATGTGTGACACTGACCTCGAAAATTCTTTGTGCACTTCAAATGCATTGAATATGCATAGTATACGATTCGAATAAAGTACGTGTGCTGTTCCATTCGAAGTTGTTCCTTTTCGGGGATTGGTATTACGTGAATTCTGGAGCTCCATTTCGAATACTATTCTCAAGACCAGGCACATATCATTGGCAATCTGCTGAAAAAGATCTTTATTGCTGAAGATGTTTGGTTGCCTAAGTTATTGGGACAGAAGATATTTTTCATTCTCCTTCTGATCATGGTTGATAAGCTCTTGCAGCTCCTAATTGGATGGTTTTGTCGTTTCTTCAGATGTAACTGTAGGAAGGGTAGAATAGTACAATGATTTATTTATGGTACAGGCAAAAATGAACTACACCGATTTACAGGGGCATCATGATTCATCTAATCAAAGCCCAGTTACCTTCTTTGCCCATTGTGCTCGCTCTGACGTGACGATCCATAGTGATAAACGTGATGGCTGTCAAATATTACAAGACGATACCCGGATTGCTGAGTTCACCACGGAAAATTCGGACAGACATGCGATCGAGACATGCAACTATGCACTGTGTCTGTGGCGATGGCTTGTTTACCGATTTCGAGTAGGTTTTCCTCATTGCAGCTAGCGATGCGTACTCCATTTCAAAGGTTAACATTTCAATCGAGCACATTTATCATCTCTAAGCCGTTTTGGTTTTTGGGTATACTGCATTAAAAGTGAATAGTGTGGCATCCTCACTGGAGTTGCATCTTTGGTACATGCCAAACTTATTGCCTCCTGATAGCAGGCGGTCTTTATACTGCGAGCTGTTGATTGATTAAACGGTTCGTAAATCGTTCCGGCGATGCTTACCATTACGGGGGCGCTGGACGCGTTCCAATCAGTTAGATTATAGGCGATGGCCACCATTTTTTTTTGAAGCAATGCCGCTGATGTGTAATTTAGATAAGGCGCTGTAAAATAAAACCACACCCTCAAACAGCATCACGGATCATCCGGGACCACTGAGCTGGACAGCATATTCTCCCATATTTGTGTTTAACCACCAGCATTGCTCTTATTTCTATGCTCGTCATGGAGAAGCTCCCGGTGGCATTTAACTGCTCTGTTCACATAGCGAATCAAGCAATTCTATAAGCCGATTGATCAATATATTTATTTTAATTAAAATTAAATTGAAAGAAAAATGAAACTATTCCAATCCGTTTCTTGTAATTTTTTCGGTGTTATGCTGGAACTTGTGTTTAGCATTCATGGGCGAAAGTGTTCAAGTTATCTGAAAATGTAATGGTTTTTAATGAAAGGGAAGCAACAATTTGGCCGACAATATTTCATCCTATCGCACCTCGTGGATGAAACGTAAACCAGACACCCCAAGAGCAGTTTCGGTACATATAACCGGTAAACTTGAACGTTCTCACGATCGACTTCCATCAGTATCTTTTGGCTTCACTTTACAATGGAACAGTGAGTACAAAGTTAGAAATCTGGATGCGGAGTAAAGAAACAGAATATGATTAGACGAAATTTTCCGAAAAAGTTGAGCAAAAGCACAAGCGTCACTTTTTACGGCATCTACTCACATCGGCTCTAGCCGAGCTCCTCACACGAAAGTCTACTCATCAGGAATTTAATATCTTAATGCGTGGTCTTGGTTTGACTAACCTTGACTTCTTCTACTCACTACCTACGACGGCAAACATCGCCCAACCAGTAACACCATCTGAAGACACGCGTAGCACATCTTCAGCTATCTTAACCTGTGGAGCTCAAACCCAGTGCGCGATAGGTACTAACCAAAACTCTACCCACTACATCAGCGGTGCTTGTCCAATTGTTCAATTAGCTTCAAGTAACGTAAAGTCGGTAGTGAAGTTGTACCTATCTATCTATTGATCTATCTGCTTATCTATCTATCAAAAATACTTTAACATTTTTGTTGTATCTGAAGTTAGAATGATGTTAGAAGTTTGTGTACCCTAGTCCTCAGGTAGCATTCCGTAATTTGAAGGTGCACTCCATAAATAAAAGTAATAACATTCAAACCCTACAAAGGAGGTAAAACCATTCATTTGTTTGATCTAGAAATCGAGATCACGCACAGCAAGTCGCAGAAACCATTAAAATAATGCTTCCAGCTCTTCCGTCGGAAACTAATCACAAAGACAAAAGNCGTCGGAAACTAATCACAAAGACAAAAGACGAAATCCTATTTAAACCAAAAGCCTTAAAACTTAATTCAACCTATCATGGCTTTGAACATTATCGCAGACTAAACATTTCTCTGGAATCAAGATAGTGACTCACAAAACCCACTTCAACTGGCACTTAACTCGTTTCGGATTAATCTTTTTTTATCATGTCTTTGATTTCATTACGAAGGTAAGCATAATACAAACTAATGAGCATCGAATACGCTCTTTTGTATCCCTGGTACTCTGAAATTTTTCTCATATATATATATATATATATGTATATAAGTGCATCGAAACCATAGCGTATGACTTGCAATATTGTGTAGATCGGAAACTGAATTATATTAACACCCGTGTCCATTTTGTGCAGCCCCCGACTACCCACAAGGCTTCTCTGGTGTTAACACTGGCACTATATAAAGTACGGATCTCGTTTAGTCCCGATCGTGGTGGTCATGCTTATCTTTGATCACCTTTCATCAGTGATTTATCAACCGCAATCAGTTGTGTCTTAGTCAAAGATTGCCCTATCATCAAAGATTGATCAAAAAGCTTGATGATTAGGCTTCTATGAGGACAGTTCGGAGGTTTCCTTCTCCTGTTGTGTGAACCATCTTTCAGGTCTGTGTTAAGCACTGGCATAAAACCAGCTCGCCTTACAGTAATACCTTGGACGACTGGGGTTGCGGCGAACGAACTACACCGCGCATTGTGATCAACATTAAAATAAAATAACAGAAAGCAAGTAACCGGAACCTCGAAAAGGTAGACAGAGGTTTCAAAGGACTGATAATGGACGAAGCAAAGTTGTGTCTCACGAACTGCTGGTTCTCACAGTTCCACAATCCCCTCAGGTATCAAGCCAAAATTCGTCAACCTAGGTCTCTTGTGTGCATGATACTTTTTGGCAAGGAAGCCTACTCAATATCGACCGGATTTAGGATTCATAAATAGCATAAAATTTATGTACTTTATGGATTTCAAATGTTTTAACACCATACTTTTGACGACAAGTGTGGATTTTTTTAAGCTTCTCCTCATTGCCAAGAAAAAAACCCAACTTTTATCTCATTTTCGCATAAGTGAGGCACTTATCTCAACTCCACTGCTCATCCTCTATGAGGTCCGGTTTTCAGCATTATGTTTAAAGAACGGAAAACTCATAGAAAATTGATTTGGGACACTGTAGACGACGCCAAATTTCCGGTGTGTTGAAATGCTGACGAGTAGTAGAAAACGGGTCAAGATAACGGTTTAACCAGTTCTAAGAAGCATGAATATTCTAGCGATCAAATGTGAAATTTAACGGATAGTCTACACAACTTGTCGTAGTGTCTCTGCATTTAGTCTAACCCTTATCAATCAGACTCATTCATTGTATATCATTCAGCACCAAACCATGGGTAGTCACAGGCTTGACCTTGAACACATTAATGGTCACATGGACGTTCACGGCATTTCGAAGGTGGGAAAATGGACCTTAAATCATATTCACGTTATATTATTACAACACGAGAACGTTTGATGGAATTTGATTATTGGCTTACATATTTCTACTTGACAACAATTCGTGTCATGATAAAAGAAAATTTGTTAAACAGTCAGCTTACAACTTTGATCAATCAGTAAGAAAATCATTTTGTAGAACGCTGAACTGATACTTACTCACGGGTTAAAATGTTCTCATACACTTGCATACTAAAACTTGTGATAACCCAGTCATGATTTGTGCTACCTCTTTCGACTTCCATGGTCTTTCGTTTTCCAGACATCAAATGTTACTACAGTATATAACAATAATAATAATAATATTAATAATAATAATAATAACAGTGGCTGTGGACAAAACTGACTAGATTCAAAAGACTATATAAAATTAGGAAAAGCATTATGCAAACGTCCAAAGTCACTCATCACAGGACACGACCTTAGTATGAGGAACTGAAGACAGTTCTTGGACAAGCTCTAGACTGTCAACATACAAGAAAACAAAATAATGGCCTCGTTCGACATCACCGCTTTGTTTATTTCGATCGACTTGGGCCTAACAAGATCTAAAGTGCGGGAGTTAATAAATGGGCGCGCGCCACACCAAACAACGGAACCACCTGCCATGGGCGAACTCATGGAACTATGCATGCAGATATAGAATATCAAGCTTGGATTAGCCCGTTCGATTGTTCAGAGGTACCAGGCACTCTTGGTGCATGCAGACATAAGGAAAAGGAGGCAATACCATGAATCATTCACCGATACGTCGATGACACATTCGTCATCTCGAAAAAGTCGGAACGAATAAACAATAACAATAATACATTGGAGGGCAATAAATTCACAATGGAGACGGAGAGGGATAAACAAGTGGCATTTTTGGATCCGTGAACACCAATCAGCAGTCAGGAGACATGACCCACCGTCGCTGATTTACCTCCACGAAGATCAGGAAGGGCATTAGTTTGACTTCGAATCAGTCAGAAATATAGACCAACCCGGTCAAAACACGCCAGGGAATTTCTCGAGGCTTGGCACTCTTCAATCAACTCAATAAACAGGCACAGCGAAACGGATTACGTATACACGCCAATGCGACTCAAGGATCAAATGACGCAACAAAAAATGTCACATCATGACCTGAGAACGGACGGAAAGACAACCACCTCCCTTTCCACTCTTACCCCCTTGAACCAGTTTAACAGCTAAGCGAGTCGAACACAGTGGGAACAAGGGACAAAAATAGTCGGTGGAGAACACATAAACGGACTCGTACAAGTGGAACACTACTACTTCACATGCACTGATGAAGTCACTGCGGCTGGTGATGAGACGACTGCAAGCAAATTGCAAAACTCGGTGAACGGAGGAAATGAAATTCAGTTCACCCAAGCTAGGAGAACCGATTTTCAATACTTTGTCAATAACCACTGTTCTTGATACCCATACTTCAAAATCTTTCTTCAAAATCAGTAGATATTGTTTGACCGAATTGAAGGTAAATTACCGTTAGAATAACGGGCGTTTGTTTGTATAAATAGACTTTAGTCCATGGAGTTCCAGTAACAAACCTCAGGTGGTATAGGGTTTTTTGTTGGATTTGTTTGAGGCCTTCAGATCTTCACCGCCCAGTTTGATAAACTTCAAAAAGAATTTACAGATAATGTGAGTCGATTATTCGGAAACCCCACAGATCACATCAGCAGTGCGCGAATCTATCGACCCCAATGTGTATGGAACCCAGGACCTCGCATGTAGAACTCAAGTGTACTACCCACTCGGTCACTGAGCAGCCGACCAGACCGTTTCCTTTTTTGAATATACGCGATTAATCAATGACTGAATTAATATCGGTCATTTGTTTTGTTACTGTCTTGCCAAGTAGACTGAAAGGAGATCAAACACATTTCCATCGAGCCAGCGCCGCCGGAGTTCACAGCACTCAGATGGACGAGGTGAGCTGATCTCAAGCATGATCGGTTGTGTGCGGTACATGGTGTACGGATAAATTAAAACAGTTTGATTAGCTGCCTGATATTGGTCAGGCGGGTAGTGTGTTTCCATTCTTTCTATGAGATTCCGGTAGGCAAACTTCAGGTAGATCGATATGTTTGTACGGAGTGCAACAAGAGGCCACACAGGGCTGATACTTTTCATACAGAACGCTCGTCACTCGGGATAGGAAAAATTTATTCCTTAATATATTTTCTCGTTTCGTGTCTTCATTGAAGAACAAGCAATGCATTCAAATGCTTCACTTATATGATAACTATAAACTAGACAAGATACAATCTGTAGCGGAAATGGGTTATTAGAGCTTAGAGAACATGGATAACGAGATAACAAACTATAATGAAACTAGTCAAGTTAAATATTTGTTTTTAGGCGGAATAAATGAGATCTATTACGTTCAAAACAATTAGATCGCTAACAACAGGTTCAATGTCAGTCTCTGAATTAATAGGAGTACTCATTGTCATTGACTGGTGGACGTTATCACCGCACAATCATTCGTTGGGGTGAATACAGACCAACAATGATTCCAAAAGGTGGGAGGCATCGGTTTTACCATTTTATCATGCCCCCGTAGTCAACGAAAAATCAACTGTGCCCAACGAATACACTTTACTGCTTGGCTTACTGGGATACGATTATAGCAGTTATACAACAAATGTTCCTTTAGCAGTTGTCTCCCTCCCCCGTCCGAGAGTTTGAGATCGAAAAATGCGAGCAAAGCGCAATGTTTGTAAGTGGCTTTTATCCATTTCGGAATTCTACACGCGAGACTGGCTGTTATTTAATCAGAGAATTGTTTTAAGCCACTGGACTCTTTACTGGCATAACTCCGCGGCAGGGAACAGTTTTCCATCTCCCGGAATCAGGGAAGGCAATATGGAGTGAATGAATGCCAGTCAAACAATCACGTATTCTGTACGTGATCTCGCGGTTACCGGTTTCCATCCTTATACGTACTCACAGCCAGGAAAAGTCAATTTCCGTAATCCCCCCCTAGCAAAAGACCCGAGTGGAATGCGTGCAACCCGGGGATTGGTGAAGCACGGTAATGATGAAAAATAATCTGGGCGGGTGATCGTACGACAGTCCCAGAATCAGTTGTAAGCAGTTTTTCATTATTGTGGGTATTTCAACATCAACCTTGTCCAGAACGTGACGACTTACCAGTTCTGCTCTATTTCCAGTGGTTGAATATCTCTACTTTTCTTGATAGTCTATATTTCAGAGTTCTAAACTGTTATATGAGGAATATGCAAAGGATTAAATATGTTTTTATTGCAGTTAGAAGATACCAATGAACTGTAGAAGCCGGTAGTAGAGGTCACCAAGTTATCACCTAGGAGGACGTGTCTTCAAATCCTCCCAACACCTTCGTCTGAAATTTCCATTATTTCTTTTATGGCAGCTATTTGGTTGCCGTTTGCTCCTACCTGAAAATGGTATCAGTGTATATTCGATAAAACAAAGTGAGGATGAAAAACAATTGCGTCGCATGCAGCGTGTTGCACTGAAGGTAGAATGACTTCCAGATGCCCGTATTCAGCAGCTGACCACTTATCAATATTCAGTTCGAATGAAAACTGCCCCTTTGGTGAACACGCGTGGGCCTTAAACTTGGATTTTGTCTATCACCTTTGGACACAATAGTGTAAATTACCCTGAAAACAGTCAACTAATGTTATTCAATGTTCGTCTAATGGTTTTCTTGGATACCCGCAATGAGTTCATCCAAATTTTCACTAGAACTACCGCAATGTTCAAATCCGCTGGACCTGACAACTAGTCATTTGTATCTCTTTTCGGATTGATCTATTGCGTCCCTCTACGTCAGATTTGTTAAAGAATTTTCCAGTTTTGCACTTATTGGGTGACGCAACACATGACCCTTGTGATAGATGGCCGACTTTGTTGGAAATAACCCCACCACTGGCACCAATGGTGTACACTGCCTAAATAAAGGTTTGTAATGTTGTTGACCAATTTCGTTTTATAAAGACAGATCTCTAGAAGCTGTATCGTTACATCGATAGACCAAATTGACTTTCTTCTTACCTGGTCAGATACGCTTGGCTTAAAACGCTGAAATTTTGCACACTGAATGCAGAATCTTTATTGTGCCCAAAGGTGACAGACAAAATCCAAGTTTAAAGCCCACGCGTGTTCACCAAAGGGGCAGTTTTCATTCGAATTGAATATTAATAGGTGGTCAGTTGCTGAATACGGCCATCTGGAAGTTGTTCCATCCCAAGTGTAACACACTGTACAGAGTACGGAAATCTTGATTTGGAAATCTCCGAGCACTGCCCCGGATCCGGTCAGTTCAATTATGAAGAAATGGGATTCAAAGCCAGAATGAACTAGCCAGACTGGTATTTTATAGGCTAATCTGTATTTCTCATGGACCCATCAAAATAGCAAAGCCACGACTTTTAATTTTGGGAGACTGGTTGCGAGAGTATGAAATGTTCAACCACCGAAACTGGTGTATTCAGAGTGCTTGTAAAGCAAACTGTGCTTGTTATCTATTCAAACATCAAATTTGTCATACGAATGGGCAATCGTGTTCCGATATATGTGATTTTTCGCTTCTTGAATTCAACTTTTTCCCAATGATTATTTGCAGGATGTGAATTTGAAAAATCATTGCCTACTGTTGATAAACTCGTCGGGATCTTCTTAGTCTCGGGGTTAACTTTATTGCGCGTTCGTTCTTGGGGGTGAGAAACATATGTTACGACAACTGTGTGTAAAACGTTTCACCTAACATCATTGGGAGGGGACATCCGGATAAACCAGCAGAAATTCGTTCTGCCTACCGGGTGTCTGAGGTTACCGAGAAAACACTGATCCATAGAGGAATTCAGATAGACAGTTGTATATTGAGAGGTTTAACAAGTCCCGAAAGATAGCATCTTTCATGAACTTCCAAACTTTTCCCCAATACCGGACACAATCAAATTTTCTTTATCTAGCACCAAATTGTGTGGGTTTCGATAAAATCTCAGAATTACTAGCCGATTTTCCAGAGATAAAATTTGACACTGTAATATCCGGTCTGAGGGGAAAATTTATCTAATCGACGAGTGCGAGTGAATTTGGCGCTATCTTCAGACCGTAGTCCCCTTCCTTACTGTCATAAAGACATACACTCACCATTTCTGTTTGTTCGGTAATCAACGGTAGAAAAATAACTCCAAAGCTTAACGGTTATCATAAAAAGCTTTTTTCCTCCGTTTTGTCACACTAGGTGAATTACAGTGAAAATAATCCGTTTCGTGTTATTCAGATTTCCGAGAAATGTCTGAATTTACAACTCAACCTCGAAGCCGGTTTGCTTTGGTTTATTTACCCCGGTACATAATGAAGTTCGAATCGGAGGTGTGAAGCATCAAAGTTTGGGTGGTACTGGCGCAGTAGGATACTCGGTATCATCGGCCTTGTGGTCTGAGGTCCCAGCCCCACCATCGCCACCTATCTTTGGTGGTTGTCAGCTTTGGTGTCATCTAGTTCAGTACCGCGCATAACCTAGCGGGGCCTAGTGTAGTTCGCCACTCCAAGCCCCGGGACTTCGGTCGCCGGTTTCCGTCACTGAACAGTAGTTCCTCGTGTATATGATATTTCCCAGTCTGCTGTTCATCACACCAAGATGTTTATTTTAAAAAAATGATATCACGAAAACCGCTTGGCAGGAGTTTAGAGACCATGCCACAAATAAAATGCTGGTTCCAAGTGAACAATGTGGCGTAATTGTAATTTCGGTAGCTGCCATACCAAAGTAACCTTGTGCTCGTGATTCACGATCGCAAGTATTACGGAGGCAACAAGGGTCAAACTTGAGTGCGACTTAATTCACATTCAACATAAAATGATTACAAATGATCCCGTTTATCAATGGGGAGTTTTCTCTGCAGGAGTTGTAGACCATTGATTTAGTGCAAAACACATGAAATAATCTCATCCCGTCGCTGATAGCAAAACGCGCGAAACCAAGCTCTTTTTTAAGCAAATGAGTTAATCAATCCACTCGTAGTGCAAAGTTCACTCTAAAAGGCAGTAATTTGTTTTCTTTGTATAGCCAACCCTAGGTGATCTCTTGCCATCTCCATGCGAACATAAATATTGACTGTGCATTTATTGGGTTATCGTTGATCCATCCATGATCATCATGATGAATAAACACGCACTTCGCCAGAGCAATCAGTTATCAGGTTCCAAACGACAGCAAATTACACTAGACTGTCACGAAACACAAATAACAAACCGATCTGAGTGACAGCAACTAAATGCAGCAGTCCGGTGGAGCAAGCTTGACCGTGTTAGATAATCTAAAGATAATTAAAATAATCCAAACAAAATTTTGAGTTGATTACATNCTTGGTTTGATGGGTTGCTTGCCATTGAAATTCACTGCGGCTTTTGTTGCAAGTGGAGATGTTGGTAACCTTTCGATGGCTTTTATTCACTGCCGGATTGTCAGTCTTTCACATCATCGAAGTGTGCTCACAACGTTTACTGTGTTTATTGTATTCTTACAGTGCTATTTTGGGAGCAGCTATCCAATTTGGTGATAGAATCCAAGCAATCAACGATTCTTGTCATCAAAGTGGTTTCACAGCATTCGTGGTCGCGTTGTGAGCTCTCGAAATAAAATAAAGCAATGGGCTTCGTTGAAAAAGCATGTTCCTAATGTTTTTATCACCCTCAAGCTACCTGAATTACAAATGTAGATGAGGAAAAGGCTTATAAAAATACAATTTCTATCAAGGCTCGACCATAACCCAATCGAACGAGCAATCAATCCGTTCCCATGGGAAATCACGATGTCGAATGCACTTTCTACTTTGTCAACGAACAGCCTGAGCGACCTGAATTTCTCTATAGTACATTGATGGGCGCACATTCCAGCCGGACTACAACTTTTTCGAAAATCGGTTTCCGCGGTTCAATCTACGCATGACCAATAACGAAAGAAACGCAATTATTCTTTTGGCGCTCTGATTGAATTGGTAACCTCTTGTCGTCAGTACCAGAAAAATCGATGAATGTGAACTCTCGAATCGGATGAAATAATGTCAAACCCAGAGCACAGTAGATGACCAAAAGATGGAGTAGTTCATTTCTTCAATCACTAGTGTGTCCCGACTAAATTCCTTATGGCTGCAAAAGACCACCTGGGGTTGACATTGTTTCGTACTTATTAAAACTGGCATGAAATAGAACTAAAATCTCGAGTGTTAGGACTCAATGTGCTTCCTCTGTGCTACACACGTTCACAGTTGAAAGAAGGCGTAGTGACATCATTCTTAGGATTGTGACAGACAATGTAACAGTCAGCCGTATCAATGTCTGACTTACGCCGTGCTCACATCAGTGAATACCTTTACAAGAATAAAACTTGGAAAATCCATTTTGTTATTCATGGCCGCCGGGCGCTCAGGATAGTCTTGGATGTGAGTTTCGCTCAATCGGGAGATCACAATGTCCTCACTAGTGAAATGCTTTTATAGGCGATGGAAAGTTTTGGCTGGACGACAAATAGTACTGGACTGCTGTTTTTCCCTGTTTGGGACTCTTCGGCAGTGCATACCCTTTGTGTTCTCATCAGGACTCAAACTACAAAATTCCCCATCCAAGGTCATGAATAGCAGCATCCGGTGTCTGTTGACCATCGGATGGAATTATTCCGAACATGCTATTCTTAGTTACTTAAATCATTTGCACAAGGTGATGAACGTCGATCGCGCAGATTAGGGGCACGGGGTTGAAGTACCTACCCAAATATTTGCCCTCCAGGGCTCTTACTCGGTGAACATAAATCTTTCCATTGGGAATACCTTTCTTTGTGAGAATACAAGTTGGCAAGCAAGCTAACTTTCGGTGCTTCATCGCCTGACTAATTACAACAAAATTTACAGCAGATTAAATTCTGTTTCGTCCCATTGCCAGTTACATCTGTTGTAAATTATGTTGTAACCAGCCAGTTGATTTAGTATCGAACACAGGCTTGTTTTCCAACTTGCATTCTCATGATTATTCAATCAGGAATAATTTCACACTTTTCTTTCTGTTGATGGAAGTTATAGATTATCAAATTTTTATCGAAGGAATGAGAGAAATAGACGGTCGTTTTAAGATTCGCTATTTACCACCACTAGGGCCTGAAAACCGTTGATGGATGGATTACGATACAAAGTCGGCTGTTTCGGTATCATTTATGCAGTCACATAAGAACATACCAATCGGTCAATTAATTGCAAGGCACAGTAGACATTTTCCTGTCTCCTGAATTCAAATTTTACGCAACTACCTCTCTATCCAGAGCCATAATTGGTAGGCATCCCTGACCTCATTCAAAAACTGATTATGTATCGGGATGCATGTATCACAAACACTTCGGCGATAGAAGCCCAAACGACAGGAACACTGTGAGCCTTAAAGCACTAAAGATGCGTGCAGTTTCACTTGATCATCGGATTCAATAAGATAGTCGAACTCAATAAATAATGTTACTCAAACTGCTTTGCACAACAAACTGCCTCTGATCAAGGAATATTTCAGCACTACTCAGAAAATGAATGATATGCGGATAGAGAGACAGAAATAAACGCTACAGTCAACTATTTACCCTCGGGGTAAAAAGACGTGCGTGTACGGGACGCTACTGCGGTGCTATTGTGCTTCAGTCACAATCATATTTGCCCGAAAATTCGATTAGCCAGAAAGGCAGTCAAACGGAAATAGACGCGTTGCATGATTCCTTTGCAACCAGATGAGCTGAATGAATGAATGAATGACTGGCCGACTGATTCATTGGTTGTTTGCTTTGCTGGCTGGTTGGTTGGCTGGCTGGATGATTGAATGGGTGCATTGTTAGCTGTGTGAGCGGATGAATAGATGTATAACGGGCTGGTTGGTTTGTTGAATGAATAGAATGATGAATAAACGTATAAATACATAGTTTCTTGAACACGGAGGCGAGGAGGTGGAGTACAGTTGGATGAATCGGATGGTTCGTGGTAATCGTTTGGCAACAGGATGACTACGTGGATCGTTGAGGCGGTGATGGTGGTTGTGGTTGTGGAGGAGGAGGGGTGACACAGCGTGTCTTTTGTTGCTTGCTTTCGGATTGATTTGATAAATGAATGTCACCTTTTCAGCTACTGTAAACATTACTGACAGTATTGGGAGAAATAATTAACGGTGATGAAAGAACTAGAACAAGAACGAGTGAGAGAGAAATTACAGGTTGGAAAAATCGTTAACATGGAGGACAATTATTCATCGGGAATTTTTCCACCCGTTGTTTATGCGTTTGTGAGGACCCTTCGTCCAAGATTGAGGGTAAAAGCCGTGTATACATTGATACGTTTGTTGTGAATTATTCTTTAAATTCTCTCTAAAGCACCATCCGATGTGGTTAGTGGTATCTAACCTATCTACGAAACGTGTAACACCCTGACACTATCATCACCTATTTGTTCCTACCAAACCTTAGTGTTTTCAGCCTCATTCACGGGATCGAACATGATGTTGCCTCTCATCAGACGCAACATATCTGTACTAATAATCACTTATGTGTTTGCTTCTGCTAGCCGAATGTTATTAAAATGTACGATTTCTCGATGTTTAAGTTTGTTGCTGGTGCATCAGTTATAAAATAACAAAACCAAAGTAAAATACCTAACTGGAATTCATTTATCGAAATCACATCGATTTCATACCACAAGATGCTTATTCAGCGAGCAGCACACTTCAAAGTAAATTTTTGAAGGTCACCTTTTATGTTTCTTGCACTATATTCTAGTTCTTTTAGTATTGGAGATAATGCGTGAGTAGTTTGTACCCAAATAATTCATCAATTTATTTAAGCTGTATTATTTTCATTATTTGGTCTATTTACCTTGCTCTGAACGAAAATAAATTAAACACTTTAGTATGCGTGTGTTCAACTTAATAAACACCCTGCTGAAACGGTTATCATTTCCTAGAAAGAATGCATTTCCATGATGCTTTGCATAAAATAGTTTCCAAATCTGTGCTGTGACTTTCGAACTACTACAATCCCATCAATAGGCATTCCACAATTGGTTCCGACCCTATTCATGAACTTGGACATCTATGTACTTCTTATGACCGATGAAGTTGATTTCATTGAAAATATACGTCCATCAATGAACTTTCGCCTCCAGTTTTCATTCTGCCCAAACAGTGAGCATTTGCCAGTAAGATAAACCGAAAGCCAAAATCACCGATATTTAGAGTTCACCTTGGTGGAAAAATGAATGTCTGTCCACTACCAATTAGAGTTAATTGGTTGATAGCCATCCCTATTCGAACGATACACTTTCTCTCAAGAAAATACTTGATATCGGTTCTGTACAGCTTTCTCAGCTGTGAACGTATGCAAGCACCGTCTTACTCCAACACAACCGGTATTTTTCTTCACATGCCTGCCTTCTGTGAATGATCCCTTGATTATGCAATAAATTGTGCCCCTGTGCTTACACACTGCAGCTCTTTCGCAATTTGAGGCAATTTGAGACCATTTGTTTTGGTCTTCTCCAATAGATGTAACAGATGCCGAGTAGCACACCTCAAGATCGACGTTTAAAGGTCAATTTTCACATTTCTTGGAATTTATATTTAGCTTTTGTATGATGCGAGATTTTACATCAGTATTTTGTAGCCAGATGATGTAATTTGACGATCATGATAAATAATATTTATCAACTTGCTTAACTTGTACCATAAGGAAAAAGTTGTACTACTTGGAAAATTTGCGCTGTTCAAAATAATCACATCCATAAAGTGGTAATAATTTATTCGCAAGAACGAAATAATTTGCAGCAATATATCGAACTTTCTTCATGTTGCTCTGACACTTTCAAACCAGTACAAATTTTATCGTGATATACAAGTTGTCGTCTATTTCAGTAGTGATCCAAGAGGATTAGGAATATTGGAGTAAAATTAACTTCTGAATAAATGCATTTTACCCATAGCCATCGATATGAAAAGCTATTAGAAACTGAAATACAGTTTTGTATTTGGAGTCACACACTCATTTGTTATTCTCGTATTTTACTGGAAAACTACGTTTATGTCATACGGTTTGTGGTATCACACAACATCTACAGATTCAAATAGCAGCTTGGATCTTTACTAGCTACGGTTAAGCCGAGCCGATTTCGATCACATATATAATCTGTGGTTTTGTTCGCGAACAAGTGAAGCACTATATATAGACAGAAGCAAGTTTACAGTACCTAATAAATCAGCTTTCAAACACATTCCCCATCCCACTGATGCGAGTGTGAGAAAGATCTGCTTGCCCATTGTGTTTGAACTACTGATGTTGTGTATTTGATTGCTTACAAGAAGCAGACTTCGAATATTGGTTCACTTACTATCAATTGTTTGTCCTTCCCCCTTTTCCATCAACAATTTGACGGTTGATTTCTCGTAATGACGATCAATATGGGGTCCACATTCACCAGGTTTTACTGTTCAATGTTCAATCAGAAAGAACGTATTTTGTGTGAGGTAATTGCGAGTATATCGAATCTCAAATGTATGCATTCCTCCTGTCAATTCCTATCAGAAAATTTATAGCATGTAACCACGAATCGGATCCAAATGGAGAACAACAATTTATGCTGCTTAGGAAAACCTTCGCTCCTTGCCTTCCTCAATATAATTTTCTCATTCGCTTCAAAAGACTGTTGTTCATACAAGGAACACATTTTTGGGTGACAGAAGGATCACACATACATACCCGTGTGATCTGCACACCGTTCTTCCAGAAAGTTCTTTCACTCCACCATATATTCAACTTATTTGTTCGACGATATACTTTTGTGTAATGATCAAATTTGCGCGGTCCAAATTTCAATAGAATAGTCTATTTTTCCCGCGCACCGCTGATGAACCTCGCGCAGGGAGGGTAAGATGCAGTGGCTGTTGAGTGCCTTTCACCAGTCATTGATAAATAGCCCCTCACACGAAAAATCGATCTGAAGTTGAGGGTAAACCGGCTCAGGTTTGGTGCCTTCTGGACTATCCAAGTACAGGTCTTGATAAGCTAAAATGGGAAATGAATGAAATAGATGCGGAGGATTGAAGTGTGGATTCCTATTAGCAAATTGTGGTCACGTGTTCAGTACTTCGAGAATTTGGTCATTTTCACACACAATCGAGTTACCGGTTGATAGATATGGCATTTCGATGGATTAAACAAATTGCTTTTGCGTGTGTGTGTGCGTGTGTATGGCAGCGCGCGTGGATTAGTGACCGTTTTTGTGATGAAAAGTAGACGATTACCGCCACTCGCAACCTTCTTATAAAGTGAGTAGGTTGGAGGGATTCCTTCTGATTAACCAAGTGGTCCGAAATCCATTTTGATAAGCCATTTTGAGTGATGTTTCGGTTGAAGCCAACAAGACGTTTTTAGTTGTTGTTCCACTTATCCTATTTGTTACACGGGAACAACCAAATTGATAATTGCAAGTAAGACATCGTCTTCATTGGTGTCCTAATTTAGTATGTATCAGGAGCATTGGTTTAGAAACCGGAAAACAAACCTTAATGAAGCAGTGTAACATTAGCTCATAATCCCTGTCTGGCTACTGTTCTTGAGTGAACGTTTCTTCGGGCGAAACAGACATGTAAGCTGGTTTGTTTCTGTCTCAAATGCGCTATTTTTTGCGCACACATACACACATATCGAGTTCTGTACCGGCCAATAAGGATACCCGAAATTCGAAGACGCGTGCATCCCTTCGGGCAGTTCTTCGTTTTCCGGATTTGTTCAACAAAACCTTGGTTTACTGTCCCATATATACGTGGGATTAAATTTTTTGTGTGTTTAAAAGTGACTGAGCCATAATTATTCCAGTTTCGAACATTCCAAGTTTGTCCTGAATCGCTATTTCGTTGGGAAAAGTGAAACAAAGGAATAACCATAGAGTAATGCTCGATCATCCCGTGTTATTCTGTTTCAATAGTGAACTGCGAGTTGATTTTTAATGATTTACAACAATCCGAACGTAAGGTTGTTTTTTATAATTACTTATTATCAAAGGTATCATCCATATAGCATAGGAAAAGTGTAAGTGCTTTTAGAAATTTTCGGAACGATTGGTTGTAGGTTTCATCTTGAATAAATAAAGTAATAAAGGTTCAAAGAAACCGTAATACAAACGTACCCCAAGCTCTTGCATCGCGGAGAAGGAAACTGAGATGTTCAGCAGGATGTCCCCCGGTTGACCTTCTCGCAGATGGAGACAATACAAGGCTTGATGGGTGCGAGCCGACAGCGAGGAAAGTATAGCAAGATTGACTAGGTGTGTCCATCGTGCTTTATAATGGAAAATGTCGAATCTGTAGGCTCTATTGGTTCGATGGTATTTGATTTCGATAAGTTTTGTAATTTCCCAAAGAGAATGCTATAATGAACATGAGAGGTACTGATATAAGGTATATTTGTTTACGTACAATCCGAATGCTAATTGACTGGTTCAATGACTGACTGACTGACTGACTGACTGACTGACTGACTGACTGACTGACTGACTGACTGAATGTCTACTGACTGACTGACTGACTGACTGACTGACTGACTGACTGACTGACTGACTGAATGATCTGAGTGACTGACTGACTGACTGACTGACTGACTGACTGACTCACTGACTGACTGACTGACCGACTACTGACTGACTGACTGACTGACTGACTGACTGACTGACTGACTGACTGACTGACTGAATGTCTACTGACTGACTGACTGACTGACTGACTGACTGACTGACTGACTGACTGACTGAATGATCTGAGTGACTGACTGACTGACTGACTGACTGACTGACTGACTGACTGACTGACTGACTGACTAACTAACTGACTGTTCTAGTATGAATATATCTATCAGATTGTTAAACATACTCATCACGGAATCTGGTCTGTATAAGGCAGTGAGTAAATGGTTCTCAGCTTATTTCACTTTATGACCCGTATTTCGCATTTGCTTCCTGGTCATCATTTGCATATATTCGGAGGTCGTAAATTCAATCCAGACGTACTGTTCATTTATCTGTTCCACCTGTAAGCTTTCAATTTCTTTGTGGAATAAGGTGACCATACCCACCCACTCACCCCCCGCCCGTGCAAAACAAGCCAAAAACATAAGTCTTTTTTCTGTACGCAATTCTAATCAACGGAGATCGCCGCTTGTCAAATTGATTCTCAAGCTCACTCATGGTGAATGACACTTCGGACTTAATGCAGCACAGGAGAATGCATATTAATACTGCGGTCTTTTCTATTATTTCTAATGACGAAATTTATAATATTGTGACNNNNTATTGTGACTTGAATCACGTGACTTTTTGAATTAGGCATGAAGCTCGACAAAAGACAGAGGCGACATGCGACGCAGAAGTCAAGTATAATGTCATTCATAAGGATCAACTGTATGTGTGTTTGGTGGGTGAGGGTCGGCTAGTTGGTAAGGCTGAAACCATTCAACAGAAACGGGAATCGAATTGAACTCCCAGATACAGTCCACCTTCTAGATTAAAATAGGCCCAAAGACAGCTAAATCAATCATCTCACTTTACGTGTACAAGTTGCCATTCACCTGTCATTCTTTTGCTGTGATACACTTGCCTTCCACGCCCACCTCCTCACTCAAACTCGATGTCCG
>UZAN01040399.1:0-38075 GCA_900618425.1 Echinostoma caproni | reverse complement strand
GGTTGGGGGATTTAATCACCGGGGCCGTGAGTCCGTTCACTCAAAATCCCCCTGCCTTCATCCTCTATTATCCTCTCCCCTCCCTGGACTCATGAGAGTGAGTAGGTTAGTGATAAAACGAAAGAATGAATGAAAGATTGCATGAGCCTTTCGAACCTATTTACAAGCATGATTCAGCAAATGACTCACCAGTTGACTGATTCGTCGCCTACATGCACACACATGCCAATCAAATCCACACACACACACAAGCACGAGCTCGAAAGTTCGGTTGATGATCCGTTCGNCCGTTCGAAAGTCATACCTGTGAAAGGAAAAATAAATCCTCTCTCTGATCACGGTATATAAGAATATAGTTTGCTTTTCCCGTTTGCATGCATGTGTTATTACAGCAGTGTTATTACAGCTCCAGCAAATAGATAAACACGACTGTGCGGCTTGATATTCTTGTGATACCTTTTGAGTCCTGCAAGACAATGAAACGTCATGAACAGAAAGCGAAGATAAGTCAACAATGTGAACTGACCATCAGAATGGCTGAACATTACTACACAAACTCAGATCCAAGCTCATGGTTCGGGAGTTCGAACAGGGAATCGGGCAGTTATAGTCAGTCGCTGCGCACTCCTCTAATGAGGGAGCTGGGTGCAACAAGAAAACCCAGAAGATGATCAATCAAAATCAGTATCTGATTGAGAAATACTTCTGATTCGCAAAACGGCGATGGGCGAGTTCGATGTGGGTGGTATAGTTCCACACTAGCGGACGGATTTAATGCACAGAGGTGGCAAATATATTATAGTAGACAAGATTTTCACTCGCTTCTTTTGTATTAGTTCACTTAGAGAGACCACGGCATTTGCTTTCGGAAATCAGGGTCAGTTCACTGTGAGGTACATTTGCACACAACACACAGTATACTAAATAACTTTATCCGATCATGCAACCCAGGACCACTTGACCACCACCATGTTCGACATTAGTTTATGAATTGGTAAAAGACTGTATCACCAAAATAGCAGTCACTTAGCACGAAACCATTCCCCCTTGAGGTGCAACCAAAGGCAGTTTTGTCTACTATGCGTGTTTCAATCACTCAGACATATTCTCAAGGTGATATGAGGATGCGCTAAAAAGGGATCGAACTCTCTACTGTTCCAAAAACACACAACAAGAAAGTTTCCCTATTATTGATGTATATCCACAGTTACTTATGGACAATGCCTTGGAATAAGTGCTACTGATTTGGTCTGTCCCCTTTTCGGCTTTGTATTTAATCACGCCCGTTCAGTCATTCACTTGGCAACCTCTCCTTTAGATCAAATGATCACAAATCACGCAAATACATCTACCAAACATCCCTTCGTCTTAGACACCAGTGATCATAATTTGATTCTGGTCTGACCTAAGATTTACGCACACTCAGAATATTTTTCTTTTAATGGACCCAAATGCATTATGTTCTGTCAGCGAGATCTCTCTCCAGAAAATATTGCTCTGCTAAGGGAATCCCCTAAAGCAGTTACCGATTGTTTTCCTCCAGACACGACCAGGTTTTCCAAAATGATAAACCGTGGTTTTGACTTGTGTTGTGTTGTGATAATTTTGTTTCTTCGACAAAGCAGAATATCAACACCTTTTTGAATCTCCTTTGTCATGAAAAGGAACGTGGAAATAGATACGGCAAGAGGGTTGAAATGTAACGACTATCGTTCCCGATGACGAGTGGAATACAATGATTGAATTCCCTTCATACAATTCAGTTCTCTGGGAAAAGGAACTGTAAATCTGTGGCTTGGGATTAAAGTACTCTCCATGCATAGGAAATTGATTTTCAGTCCTTCTATCGATATTCACATCTGAATACTGCATTTATTCATTCCTCGCCTGACACTTACTCCAGTTATGTTGACTCTAGTTTTCCGAACATCCCATCTTCGTTTGATCCCATCATCTCTAGTGAAATGTATAAACATACGTGTTCTCTCAAGTTGTAAACCGTACCTGTTCCATGCAACTTAAGTTCTATACTTTTCAAACACCGCACTGTTCGCCTGTCTCACATTTGTGCACACATAGCTGGTCTTTCTCTCAAACTCCGAACTACTCCGGAGTGCTGGCCCCCAGTGAGAACTACAATCATCCCCAAAGAAACGACAAAAGTCCCAATTGCGAGTCCGTTTCAAGTCCATCACCATCACCTCCCTTGGTTTGAAATTGTTGCCTTCAGTGATATCTCACCACACTCGATGACTCAATCGCTTTGCATACAAAAATAACCGCTCAACACTGGATGCCTACTCCTCCCTAGTTCACTTTATCTGCTTGTTTCTAAATAAGAAAGCCACACGAGTGCATTTTGCATTTCTCGACTATTCTTCCGGTTTTGACTCGGTGCCCTGTTCTCCTTTACCTAACAAGCTGCAATCGTTTGTGTAGTGTACCAAATTTAGTAGGCAAATGAGCACACAACGAATGAATCAGTAATTTTATTGTAGATAGCAAATATGTAGCCGGTACACAAACCGGGGAACAAGTAGGAACGATCAGCGTGTAGGAAGGAAGGCAGACAGAGTACGGCTCACACGTCGCAGTACATGCGAATGCCGTCAAGCCAGAATTCAAACAGTCAGTCAATCGATCAACCGATCGATCAATCAATTTGACCACGGGCATGTATGAACAAAAATCAGTCAGTTGTAAGCCGTAACAGTTTGATTGTCACACTTATCTTGTTGAATGAATCGCTGAGTAATTTTCGCAAGAATATCAGTAAGTTAGCCTGAGAAGAAGACAGTCAACGGTGTCACTCAATAGTTCAGGTGTACTTCAAGTTTCTTATCTATCACCCCATCTGTTTGCGACTTATATCAGGGACTTACCTATTACTCCCCTGTGCGATATTTTAAGTATGCTGATGATATCGCCATCTCTCTTTCCGTGTCGAACCAGGCAGAACTGCCTGCATATAACACCAAATGGTGTCACCGTGTCACGTATTCCAATTTATTTGGTTTTATTCTTAATCCCGAAAACTGCGTATTTTTACTCTAAACCGTTCCCCATTTTGCTTCCGACAATGTACAGATACAGGCAAAACCGATGAGCTGGGTCAGCCATGTGACGTGTCACACTTGAAAGTAACCTTCGCTGATCCTTGCGTACCCAGTCTATTGCTCTCAAACGAAAAGTGTTCTTCTTTCATATAAGAGACTTGCTCCTTTTCTGTTTGATTTGTCAGTTATAGGGGTTCTCGTTAACAATGTGTTCCCCCCCCCCCCCGTACCCCTTTACTGCTGCCCTATGATTTTCCCTGGTTTGCTGAAATCTGATTTCAAGTTGCTGAGGTGTGACCTCTCAATGATCAACCGTTTTTCGCAAGTTCCTTTATCTCTTCTGATTAGCTATATGTGTGATGCCTATATTGATCAATGCTTGAAGTGTGCTGACAATGTCCTATCTGACTGCACCCACCCTCTACACACTGACCCGTGTAGATTCAAATGCTACCCTTCCAACAGCTCGAAATACAAACTCATCCCATATCGGATATTTGCTTACAGAAACTCTTTGATAACCCAACTATCCCGAATGCTGACCGAAAAGAGAGGTGTTTGTTCTGCGCTTTCTGTTGTATTCAGTATTTATTGAGGAAATTAGCTTGTCTCAGCCATGACGAAAGAAAAACCAAAACACAAGGCGTTGCGCACACCGTTTCAACTCTATTGGAATGTCTTTCTCAAACTAATTTTCTCAATAATCATGAGCGCGACAGCCAAGTTTTTCAGTGAGATCCGTTTCATTCATGGATCTCGGTTGATTATTCAGTAGTTACTTCACATTTTTGAACGCTTTTTCCCCCTTTGCTCATATTGTGACGGTGGTCTATTTTTTGCCGAAATATTGTATATAGTTAGCTAAAACTTCAATACAATACAGTACAATCGAGTTTCGATCTTTTGGGGGTTTATCAATGGTTTTCATTAATTTGGAACTTAAAAGCCACTCACGCGCATCGTGGATTATTTAGTAGTTATCCCTAATAATAGATACAAGTACATATTATTTCAACTCCAACCATACCGCATTTTGTGGTTCTTAGACAACTGGAGAACGGATACATTTAAAAAGCCAATGAATCATTTGAAGATACTCGTCAAAATATCCTTTCGACGGCGGAGACGGCAGGCATTCGTTGATTTTATGTGCGATCAACTCCTATCAAACAATTCCGAAAGAGAGTGTTATTTGGGTGGCTCTCATCCTAACTCCCCAGGTGGGCCTCCAACCACCGTCCGATGATTTGTGACATCGGAATTAGCCACAAACATCGTACTTTCTCATTGTTTTTGATCGATCTTGGGTGTATCCTCCTCAATAGTGATTGTTATCTACCTATAATCGACAGTAAAACAAATGATAAGGTACTCTTTTGCTTTACCTTGATAAACCGACAGAAAAAACGATGCGTTTTCACTTTGATTGTCCCCCAAACAATGCCTCATACCCACTGCAGTCAACGAGTTTGTGCTACAATTGGAAGACATCCAACGCCGTTTGAGGTCGCATACTTTCATTTCAAAGCTGTACTGAACCGTATCATTTCATCAAAAACAAGCCTGTTTACTTTATTGTGACACCCCTGCAACCATTAATCTCACTTGTACGGGTAAGGAGAGTATTCTGTCAACCTTCTCACTTTTGTTGTCAGAATGTGACTTAAACAGTGAGCAAGGTTCTTATTGTACAAATGACAACCGTCAACTGAGATCATTACACCATTATTCTGTTTCCGGTTTTCAACAGTGACACCTACAATCAATCAGTGATCACCAGTTTGGAATCTGATAGGAAAATTGAAGTGAGACCGGATGGGAGTAGACTCTGTTCTGTCTCTCTCTCTGTCTTTCTCTCCCGCTTGAGTGCATTAGACAGATTCACAATCGATCTTGATCTTCTCCACGAGCTCGAAGGACCAAGGACAAAACAAAACTAAGAAATAGTTACCTCGGTAAACCATCTCACTGTAGAATATGGTGTACTCAGTATCATGAAAAAGAATCTATTTTAAAGATCTACTTTTTCAGACACAAGTTCACGATTTGTTTGCCGGATGATTCGTTACAAGTTTGATAATTTGGGTGCCCCTCTGTTATTCGTGGAAATGACTTCAGCCGATGTCATGAGGCGAGGATGACACTGTACTTCTGTTCTCGGTGGAACTAAACTTTTTTGAAGTTTTCCTTGCTGTTACAAAAAGAGCCTACTTGGGACCCTACAAACAATGGGTGTGTGCGTGTGATATTGCGAAAAGAATTGTTTTTAGGGTGCATCCACAAAATTAGTCTTAGGAAATAGATTCCCTCATCAGATAGTTCATTATGTTTTTGTTGATCCAAGTTCTGTGGGGCTTTAGCCGGAATGGAATTTCCTTACTTCCCTGGTCGTCGGTGGTCAAGTAGTTTACTTAATCAAATGACGTATCCTTCCCTCCGCTGCTTACCATCCTCATTTCTGTATTTCTCCACTTAACCTTCTCGGGAAAGTTGGGTATAGAATTGCGTTCTCCTTAAAGCAGGCAGAATTCCCGGGACATGTGGAATGAAAATGCAGTTTAGCGAAAAAGCTTATTTTCGGTGACTCATCAACTGGCTACCACGTCACATTTTATATAATATCATTTTGTAAAGAAAATAGGAAATAAGATAAATGATTATTAAAATGGAGGTTTTTGTTGTTATTATTGTTTTCTGTCAAGCATTCAAAAATCATCGGATCCTGGTTCGTGTTGCTTGTGTGAATTGCCGTGGGAATGGAAGAGGTAGGAGGAGGATAGAAAGTGGGGGACCATGGAATGTTGAGGGACTTCACAAATTTCATGTGGGTAATGGAGGATTTGGTTAAGTTTCAAATGACAATTCGTCGTGTAAATAGCAAATGAAGCGTGAACTGAAAAGCTCGGAAGCACTGGACAGCTGTTTCGACCTGGTTGGGTCCCATCAGCAGTGCGAATCCATCGACCCGACTGGGGATCGAACCCGGGACTTCATGGGCAGAACTCAAGCGTGCTACCCACTACGCCACCGGGCAGCTGATCAGACCGTTTTTTATTTTCTCAAAGATGGGTTGTGATATATCGTGTAAATGGAAAATGAAAAACGGTCTGATCGGCTGCCCGGTGGCGTAGTGAGTAGCACGCTTGAGTTCTGCCCATGAAGTCCCGGGTTCGATCCCTAGTCGGGCCGATGGATTCGCACTGCTGATGAGACCCAACCAGGTCGAAACAGCTGTCCAGTGCTTCCGAGCTTTTCAGTTCACGCTTCATTTGCTATCTACACGACGAATTGTCATTTGAAACTTCACAAGTTGTTTTATGCGCACAAGAGAGGGATTATGCCGACCAATTCCTGCCGTCTCTGAGATGGCTAGGATGCGATTTTTAATCGGTTTTAATCTGCTACCCCGAACACGGTGGAGAGGCCGAAATGCTTCATTGACGCTCACTGTGATCAGACTCGACGAAATGTGAAATGATGACACTTGTAATATTGCTAAGCACACCGGTGTTCAGTCAGACCGGATGATGTTCCCGAACTCTTGCAGATAGGCGACTGCTCGTATGGTAGATATGCGTTGTTTTATACGAACACATAAGCAAGTACACACAAAATGAGATAGCAGAAGCAGGAATCCTGTCTTTGAGTTGCGAACACAAGACCGGTATGGACGAAACTACCACACATAATTTTGCCTCATGGAATATATTCTGCAATTCAGTTCTCAGTTTATGGTTAACCAACTCCGCGACTGTATACCCTCTGAATGGCAGAGAGGTGTATACTGGCTTCTTCTCTGTATTTACGTTTTCCCTTGGACGATTAATTCGTCAAACGTTATCCACAAAATGTTCTGGATAACCATTTTGTAGGAAAACACCACGGATGAATGATACTTTAGCATTTATGGTGTCATCGGTGCACATTCTCACCGCCCTGTTTACCAAACACTGAATCAGATTTATTTTCGATTGAATTGCAAAAAAACTTCTAAAATGGAGAAAAATGGCCACTCAAAATCGGTGTCCTATAGATGGATCTCTGAATAGAATCATCTGTGCCACGCTTTGTCCAGAGGTCGACGAAACCAACACCACCATTTACCTCTTCTTTCAAGGTGAATTAGATTTTGGGATGAGCGAATATAATATTCTGAGCAAGTCGGACACTGTGACGTCCACAAAACACCATATGTCGTCAACGTATCGTCTGTACAGATTGCATCGCTCAGATGTGGACTTCAAAAACAATATTTTCTAGCTTAAACATAAATAAATTCCGCAAAGGAAGCACCAAGTGGGGATACCATTGCTACTTCATCCTTTTGGCTATGAATTTCGTCATTTAACTTGAGCTAAGACAGAAAACGATAACGAAAATCTCTATTCAAATAATTATTCGTTTTGTTTCCTCCTTTCTATATAAAATGATGCTATATAGAATATGACGTATTAGCCAGTTGATGATTCACCGAAAATACGCTTGTTTGCTAAATGAGGAGAAGTATCAGCACAAGACTGCTCTACTGTTAGACCACGATTGCCGTCAATCCGTCTAAACCTGAACGTGATTGTGAACCGGTTTACTTTGCTCATGAAACAGGAGCACCTACTCACATTCTGGGTGTCCAAAATCAGATTCGTAATGGACGCAGTGGCGCAATGTCTTAATCGCTGCCACCGGCATGCTCTGGACCCTGTGCTCCGAGGTCCGAGTCATGCCACAGCCACCCGAATTTGGTAGGAGGCAGGTTTACTGTCGTCCGGTTCAATGCCACACCTAACCTAGCGGAGTCTTATGTCCCGGGGCTTAGGTTATCGGTTTCCATCAGTGAACAGCAGGTCCTCGTGACCATCTCCGGCTCATCACACTTAAGTGTATAATGAAAGAAGAAAGAAAATCAACGGAATTTCAAATGAAGCATGTAGTAAACTCAAGGCAAGAAACCGTGCGTAACAAACTAAAATTTTGAGAAAGACAAATGATAGTGTGTTCACAGTTTTTCTATCTTGCACTTTAATGAAATTCGTCCCAGTATTCAACTGAAATTCATCGCTACGTTCCACTCATTTTCCATACGTACTGGTAATTTAGTAGAATGTACTTGAATCAAAGTACACCACACCACATTTGAATATCCACTTCCCATTGTCCGTAGCTGTGTTTTTGCTCTAATCAGCAAAGTGATTTATTTCCCGTTTATCGTATCTCTTACGGTTGTGATGTAATTAGACCAAATCCTAGCCGTGTTTGCACAAAAAATCACNGCTTACTACTCAACTAACTAACGAACGCTGCATTTGAGTTGATGTTGGAGGACAGATAAATAAACAATACAAAACAATCCCCTATCCAAGGAAACATTCATTATTAAGCTTTGGTGTGTGGATCATGTTTTCCTTCGTTATTCCTTCTCGATTGATACTGACACGCCCAAACACATAGGTGAGCTCGTATCACGGGCAATATCTTGATCTTACCCAATGAAATGACCGACACCTTGAGGTACTTACGCACCTATGGGGATACATGCTCACGGGTGTTTGTGTGCGTGTATCATCTTGCATGCTGTCTTCTTACCCCCATCCCTTTCTACAAAGACCCCACTGTCGATCCGTTTCCCCATGCAGGCAGATTTGCGGCCAGGGTAGATAATGGTAAGAAATCAACGAGGAGCTTCACCGTGTCTGTGATCGACTAGATTTATAATCGCCTACTCTCCCTCCCCCCCCCCTCTACGAGACAAACCGAGTCAGAAAACAAAAGAACAAACATAAGCGGATTAGGATGTAGGAAGTACAACAATAGTATGTAGTATGTGTAACAGATATCCTTGCTATAAATTGTTTTTTCCTCTCACAATAGCTACATTTTGTCTTTCTCTCTACAGACTTAAAAAGCACCATTACAGATAAACCTGGTTATACTGGGAGAGCGATCAGAGACATTTAGTACCTTATCTTAAAGTGGCGTCCCAGGTGATTTGGATCCAGCGTACGTTAGCCTCCGGTTCACGACTTTGTGACTGCATTGTCTATCGATCAAAAACATCGGTAACCACTTGCGGCATCCTTCGGTTTCCGCAGGGATGTCCGTTTTACTTTAATTTCAATCCCTGTAAGAGCTTGAACGTTTACAACACAAAGTTAAAAGAGGAACATATCATCTTTTTGTGAACCTGAGGTGAAACGAACGTATAACGGTATTCCATCAACCGATAGTTGTTATGTATATCAGATTGAGCTTAAAGTTTCCATTTTACCTGTTTGCCGAGCTCGGCAATTCGTTTGCAAACGTTTCATTGCTAACCGAGGTGATATCATCAGTGCTTGTGAAGAGGCCTGGCCTAAAATTGATGTTCTCAGTTAGTCTGGAAAACAAAAAACGGAATACCGTAATTCTAGGTTGCATAATTGCGAACTGGAATCCAGGATTCTTTGTTATCGAATACATTGTTTGTTATGCGTGTTAAAGGAAAGAAACAATAAGCATCATATCACCTTAAAGTGAAAATGTATGGTGATTAAAGAACCATTTGGTTAAAGAACGAGTTATACCCCGAGCGATTTACGCATGCTCTGAGTTGTGTATATCACATTTTTATTTTCGATTCAAGCCGATACTGGACTACGGATAACGGTCGCGAGAAATTGATAATTGGGCTCAGTGCACAATTCATCCGGTTCTTGGTGAAGCAATCTGTTGTCACCAAGACGTTGAGCTTCTGATAAAACCCCGAAAAACTGATTATATTGAGAAAAATATCATTGATCAAGACGTAAGCAAAAGATGAATTAAATTTAGTCTCCTAGTTAACTGGTGAGATTGGGACTACTGTAGGAAGAGCTGAAAGGGCAGATGAACCAACGAGATCGAATTGCACGGGTAGGCACAAAAATCAAAATAAACCTTCATTGCTAAAACCCTTGCGTACAATAATGAGCTCAATTCTCGTGAAACGGGATTGACTTAAATCCCACTCTTTCCATCTCCGAGGAAATCGACCAACATCCAACACCATCAATGACCGTAATTCATCTCACGTTAATTTGTGTCTGTACGCAACAAACATGCAACTAATGATTAAGAAAGAATTCCTCGGGCGACTGAGGGTTGTCAGATAACAAGTGGAAAGGTGGCTGAACGATGTTGGAGTTCGAATTCACAAATTGCGCGACGATGAGTAAACTAATTGTATTCGCTCTACCAATGCTGCATAAGGATGTGTTCTCATTAATCTATCCACCGCTCTCACTCAAATTACTCAATAAATGAAGTGGGAACTCAAACAGCCCGAGGGTGTTTTGATAGGAACCATGTTTGGCGCCGAATTTCACTTAAGAACATGCACACAACTGTGTTCTGAAAGCATTTGATTTGCCATAGGGGAACGATCGCTCGTAAACAAACTACAATTTGGTCTGAAATACAAACCCCTAACCAATCATATTCTTGAATCGTCTCAAGCGAATTCATAGATGCCGCGATTTATGTCTATACTAAGCCTTGATAGAATAAGAAAAGATAGGATAAGAGTTCCAGGTACAAGAGTTCATCAAAAATCACTGGAAAAGTTGCCCCCCCCCAGACAATACCGAGAAAATGATGTATGACGATCCCGATCACCATTCGTCGAAAGTTTAGAATAAGCATATTCAACATCCCAGACAATTTCTAATAATACGGCACTCAAATAATGGTCGTGTAATTGCTCGATTAAACCAGCTTCTGCTACCATGTTTTTAGGAATCATCGATGAGAGATCAACACCATACAGAAGAATTGGGACCAGTTCAAAGCGTATATTACAGACCAGACGCTTGTACTCACACTATTCAAGATCGTCTTGGCAGATGGTTGCACGAAACAAGCCCCAAACCTAGTCAACCTTTCTTCAATGAAGATACGCTCAAAAAGCCATAATCGCAGTAAGATTCGGGAGGCAAAAAAAAGACGATAAATCAAGCTAAAATTTTCTTTAAAGTAAGCTTCATTGAAATTGTTTGGTAGTATGGAGTGGCGACAAATGGATCCTGTAACTTTTGGTAAAATCAGAAACGTTCAGACAACACGGTTCATCTGAATCTCGAGATCTTCAAATGCAATTCTTTCGTTCGACCCAAAAAGATGACAACACATACAGGGAAAGGAGATCTCAGAAACTCTTGAAAACAGAAGTTCTCGGAATTCGGGATGTGAAACACAGCAAACACTAAATATTCCCTGTATCCGCTCCTCACAGACCATTCAATTAAACAGTCCCAACTGAAGGGATATTTAAGTAAACCCAGCACAAATCTATCGCATATTCGCAAGGCATTTTGATCTTGAAGATGAAACAGGCTCCTGATGAATACACCAACACGCTTGCATTTTAGACGGCATTTTGCGCGGTTGGTAAAAGCAAGTTATCAACGATAGATTGGAATGCTTCGACCCTATTCTTTTACTCATGAAAGTTGATAACGCAGTGTGCATCAATTGGGGAGGAACTCTACCACTCGTTGTGCCGATGAAATCTTCCCGTTTATTCCTCTTTGTTCTTTCGCTAAAGCGCTAACCAAACGGGTCCACCCGAGGTAAAGGATTAGTTGATCCACTTCTCACCAGGAGCCTATCTCAAAGGGTGCCATACTCTCTTTGTTTCAGTAAACTGACAAGAAATCAAAATGGCCAATGATTTTTCAAACCTTTGGAAATAAAATCGTTAAGATTTACAAGTTCATGGGTCTACGGAAAGGAATGAAAGAGCTTCATCCTGAGTTGTCCTCAATATCAGATTACCAGCAAGGAATACTGCGAAGGTATTTCAGCGGTTTGCATCACTTCGTTGGTGACATACAGTTGATCGATCAGCTGAATTGTGTTCCCATCAGCTAGGCCAATCATACGGCAGCAAACACGAAAATGACCATATAAGCTGAATAAAGACATTCATGTGTACCCACTTTTTTAAGGAAAAGTATTTAGATTAAAAAGATGTATTTGCAGCAGAATCCCAAATCGATGTTTGTCTTTTTTTTTAGCTCTCCGGTAGAAATCAACAAGTCGGCTGTTTAGATCGACCGTAAATCCTAGTTATCCAAACCACAATTGAGGCAGCCGCTGACGTAAACAGCTTGATTTGATCCAGCAACTATTATGCTTCTCTGATTGAAACATCTTACAATACACCCATATTCTGTCTGATTGGTTCTCAATGATTTGATGGAAAAACTCAGCTGTATAATGCATGAAACAAGGGTCCCCTTGAGAAACCATCAGCCCGGCTGGTATCGGATAGTCAATCTTGGAACTACTCAGCAATTATGCATGCATTTTTGAAGACTTACAATTGCGTAGCAAAATTTTATCATCTGTACCACGGAGACAGCTGAGATTTTGAAATTCTCCAATAACCAGTTATAATAACTGTTAACCGATCATGCTTCCTCAAAGCATTCGCTTGACCGCGAACGTTATAATGTTAATAACATAGTGATGTCGGTAGAACATTATATTCGCCTACGTTTCGGGTACGTTTTGGGTAACCTTTCTCAAGGCAGCTTTCTTCGGATTTCTCGGCTTCAAAAACTGTTTATCGTTTGAGGATGATTGTTCTTTGTAGTAGCTGTCACGCGAGCCTCACAAACGGTGAAACACCGTTCGCGGGATGCGACATTACATGTGTGTTGGTCAATGGTCAGCCCGCGTATCGATCAACGACAACCAAGCGAGAGAATATCAAGAAGTGTGTATACGATTATTTGTATCATTAATNNNNTAATCTTTTGTAGGATCTAGCAGTCATGAACAATTAGTAGCCAAACGCCGTCCGCCACCGGTTCATATAGATACTGATCTTAATCTCGCCGGGAAGCAAGCAGCTGAGCTATTACCTGGCACACACACAAGTAAGATGTGTGATACAGGCAGATAAGACGTTCAAGAGTATTGACAGTACTCTATGGTGTCTGAGTACAATATACCGATCATTGTAACAGGGGACAGGGAATCCAAAGATCATTTTATTTGGTGAATAATGAGTAGCAAGAGTTAAGGGGGTTCAGAACAAAAGTGGATTGACCTGGCTGTTAGTTCAATATAACGGACTAAATCTGTGTGTTTAAACTTATCAAAATAGAACCGAACCGCGAACCTTCTGATCGGGAGTTCAAACTCTTACCCCTGAGCTACACCGTTGACGAGCGTCACCTTGTGCGAATGGCTTAATTAATTTTATACGATGATTGTTTGGATTAGCCTATTCGGTTGTTCACAGGCACCAGGCACCGGTGATGATATTGGGCTCGGTTTCACTCCCAATCCTCCGCCGCCCCCTGTAATTCAACCGTTCACTGAGAACAAAAATGGTGACATTAATCTAAATGTATGTTTGTCACTTATTTATATAAAAGTAAAAGATGGAAATAGTTGCGGTTCGTATCTTGCAATAATTGAATCATATATTTTACTACGTCATCTTATCAGAACCCTGCCGATATTTCATGTAAGAGTTATACTAGTAACAAACCTTTATCAACCAACCATATATCTGTTTTGAAATCATGCATACCCTTCGATAAACTGCTCATTGATCTTTTCACTCCCGCGAGGCTTTTGATTGTCAGCACTACGCCTACACGCTCTCCTTTGCCTTTGAAATATTTTGGTATTTTCAGCCATTTACGTGCGTCGTTTTTACTCACAAGATCATATAATTTGTCTCAAACTTATCAGAATATCTTTGGAACGTTTATCGGTTTGTCACTACAATTTCTCGCTCTAAATCTTGAACTACGAAAAGCAAATAACCAGGCTGGAAAATTGTTCGTCTTTGCACTCCTGTACTTAAAATGACTGTTTCCCGTTAGCAGACGCTAACATTCAGTCACTGTTTAAGAAAATGTTGAATCTTTTGTTCACGAATTCATGTGTGTAGTTCACTCGGTGAATATCTGGATTATCCCACTTCGTTTTTCGCACTGGCACTAGGCACTGTTGATGATCTGCCGGGGGTGAGTTCCATTTCTTGGGTGATCGTTAATTTCCCACTTGTTGAGTGCCTTTAAATGTGATGGTTTGTGATACCTTTGAAGAACGGAATGAGCCAATCCAAGCATCCACCGTGTAAATTGGTAAAGCCATTCGCACAAGGGTTCGAAGTCCAAACCCGAAGGCTCACGGTTCGAGTTCTGACACACTGCTGACGAGTCCCGAAACAGGACGAAATAGCTGTCCAGTGCTCTTTGTTGGTTATGACAAACCTTTTCATTACATTTAAACGTGTGTAGTCTGTTTGCAAGAAACGTGTCTGAATCGGGATATGGAAGACATTAGTGTCAACGGATGGTTTTCAACTATACCGATAAAATCGAGGAACCGGAGAAGAGAAAACTAGAGATTATATTGTCATACATTATTATATTCTCCTATTTCACAATTGTATGAGGCCAGGTTATGTGCCAAACAAATCATGGTATAATAATCTTCTTAAAAAATAAAAAAAGTTTCGGGATTGGCTTGTGGGCCGAAGGCAGGTGAATTTTCTTCAGGGATCCACAACCAGAGCCAAAGCTTGACCATCAAGGCAGCAGAACGATGCACGAAAACCGCAATCCATTGGGAGCCGGTGTCCAGTTCATCGGATCACACACCCTTCGGACGGGATCAAACGTCCAGAATGCCCAATACACCTCGATGTCCAATCAAGCCGACCACTGCGACAACCAAAAAGGTGTGGGTGTGGTTCGTACGCCTCCTCTTGGTTGATTTGGAATCAGGGCTTTTGGCCACCTCCCTTAGGTGAGCTACCGGTGGTCCACCAACCCCGTTGGGTGTTTTTGTCCGATCACTCTGGTGGGAAACACCGCCACGAGAAGGCATCATCGGAGGCTATTTGTCACACATATGTCAACGTTTCTTGGTCTGGTTAATCTGGTGTTCTTTTACAGCACTGCTTGATGAGTAATAAGTATCTAACCGTGCAACGTTACTCAAGATTTGCCCATTTTACTCCCACAATTTTAGCCAACTTGTGTATAGCGGCTTACTACAAACAATCAGATTGTATGTCAATCTTTTTTGACAGATATGTCAGCTTGCAGATAGTACATAGTACAATGTTCATTGGGTGCTCAACAGTGTTCGTGGGGTAAAAATTATCTGACCGAGTTACTGTCGCTCTGGTTCTCTTATCCATCCCTCCATCTCGCTATCTATCCGCCATCGATCTCTCTGTCCGCTTGTCTATCCATCTCCTGTTCGCGCATCATTTGCCTCCCTGCCAAGTATTCTTTGGTCGACAATACCTTATTGAAGTGAAAAACAACGAGCGACTAGTTACTTTTTTTCCCTTGTGCTCTCTGATCCCGTCCTCCGGGTGCTGCTTGTCCATCTCTCCCTCTCCTACGTTCTCATCCGCCGTCTGATACTGACATTCCCTGAATCTTTTTGCCCCGTTTCCACGGCACTCATGGCACTCAACAACATGCGCACACAAAACATCTCACAAGGGACGGCATGCCCTACCTCCGACGCATTCCGGTACTTGTCTCTAGATTTGGGAGTGTATATTCACGCACGAGTGTGTGTATGTGTGTGTGTGTGTCTGTACGGCCTACTCCACACGATCTGACGAACTTCGTTCGCCTAACTCTCTCCCGGCCTCCCACCACGCCACCACGCATCTTACTCTTATCTCTTTCTCCGTCTCTAAGACCGATGACAAAACTGCATCATCAAACTCCATGTCCGTTTCAGCGAGCCTCTGTATCGCTCCGATTCCCTACCTCCCCCCCGCTCTCACCCTTCCACTGCGTTTACACGGCCGATCTGTACACCGGACGATCTGAATGTGAAGTAGTAGTAGTAGCAGTAGTCGTAGTAGTAGCTATTGTAGTAATAGTAGTAGTAGTAGCTATTGTTGTTTTAGTAGACAAAGCCAAAGGAGATGATGAAGAAGGTACACAGCTGGACAAAAGCTGTGGGGATTGATATTTTGCGTGAGTGATCACAATGCTACGATGTACTCAACCAAGTGGGACTTGATTCCGCTTCCACAGTCAGATAAGAGAGATAGCGTAAGCACGAGTGTGTGTGTGTGTGTGTGTACACTCACCAAACAGGGTGAATGGTTAAGCTGCAGTTCGGCACACACACACACAGTTGGACCAAACGCACGCGTGCAGATAGGCATGAGCGTATTAGGCGAATAAAAATCAAAAGCACCATACCATAGAAATACGTCTATTATCTGACTCTTACTGACTGACTGACTGACTGACTGACTGACTGAATAGCCAAACTCTCGTGTAACTTATTCCTCAAGTGATGAAAAGCCTCCGTTGACCTCCATCCCATAACCAATCCCACATACCAAACGTCAAATAAATGTTGAATGAACTTATTTTTCCCATTGCCATCGATCTCTAGAGTGTATGTAAATTTCTTTCAATGTAAGCTTAGAGAATAGCAGGCGTTCTAAATGAATTATCGATGAGAATAATTCCTATATGACTACACACTGCCAAGACAACTCGCCCCCCCTTTCCACGCCATTTCTTTCACGATAATTGGTTTTTGTTGTTGAACAATGCTGGATACGTGAACTCAATAGTTCATCCACTTCATGGTCGATAAAGACAGTAGGATCGTGTCTAAAGTATTTCATTTTAGGCGTACATGGGTATAAGACAGTGATTTTAATTACAATTGAACAGGGAGCATGACTATTGGTGCAAAGTGGCACATCAGTTTTATCATTTTCATTCCATGTTTAAGTTATTTGAGAGAATTAGTTCAGGGTGACTGATAGGAAAATTAATACTACTACTTATAATAATAAGTAATCACTCATTATATCTAATTAACTAATTAATAGTAGGGTAATTAATAGTGGTTTGACTGATTACCGTTCTGAATTTCTTTATTTTATTTTATTTTCCGGCACAATACCCAAGTCATTAAACCAAACAACCGGTCGTCAACCTTTGGTTAGACCAAATAAGTAGCGTGCATTTAACGAGCAGTCTGGGATCTGAACTGAAATTTGCTAGCATGGAAGGCGTGTGAGTTACCACAAGTGGCCAACTCACTCACATCCGGTCTGGTCAAGTATCAGCTTGTTTAGATACTGTTTTCAATGATAGTGTTTGAGTTTATTTGCTGAAACAGCAACAGACACCTTTCACTATCTGTTACTTCGAACCCAAAGACTCTCACTAATACTCCCATGCATGCCTGAGCACAGTGAAACTTCTAAGCGGATTCATGATGGACTCATTTTGATGCAATTCGTGTGCATTCCCCAATTTTGAGCTCACATCCCAATCGAATTTCTGTACAAATCCTTTGAATATATGTATATATACTCAACACCAATTTTTGCAGATCCGACGCCAAAATAACCATAGGTTCAACGGAGAATATAGAAAGGGGAGGGGAAAAACAAAAACAGTCAACTTTGGGAATTACAATCTTTTGTTTATCTATAGCACGTCATTTCGAGTTTTTTAAATTCGGTTTTATACCATAACCCGCAGTGTTTCCAACCAAAGACAGTCTGATTCTTTAGGGCCCCAACCCGGGAGAGCCGGGAATCCCCAACGGCACCCAGGTCCGAGCACAGTCTCTTTAACCCTCTGCGCCACGTCATAGCTTGCCCACCTAGTTGTTTCTTTCAGCCTCGACCGATGTCTACGAGTGGTGCACGAGCTGACAAACGTTGCTCAAGCATTCGTAGGACATACCCTAGCCACCTAAGACGATGCTGTGAAATTATTTTGCTCAACCGAAGACTATCTCGTCCTAGAACCCGTCGTCTGTCCTCATGGTTATTCACGTGATGCTCCCACCATACGCGGGCGGTGTTGCGTAGACAACGGTTGCCGAAGACGGATAATCATTGGACGCGATCCGTTTGGAGAGGCCAGGTTTCGCAGCCATACCGTTGGGCAATACACACGCCCTTTCATTGAAAGGGATAAATCGAGCCGTTGCCAGAGATGTCGTAGATTAGCAAACCCTAATCTAGCTTTGATCACGGATTGAGAGATCTCCTTGCCCACACCTCCGCCAGTCGTTATGCAACTCCCGAAGTGGAGAAGGCTTTCGACTACATCCAGGGTGTCATTACCCAAGGTCCTTTGAAAACTGTCTAACGATTAACCAGGGTTAGGAGGAGGGAACAGATCAGCGCAAAGAACTTTATTTTCTGTATCTCGCATTACTCATTCGCCTTTCGCTCGGAACTTAAACAGGTTCGTAGTAACATTAGCTGATGATTGAGTGTCGAATTCGATACCGCGGCAACAAAATAGGCCCAAAGCGGTGAATAAAAAATTTGTTTTCTAAAAACGGTGATAAAAGTTTAAAGTGAACAAAATATGAGCAGTGGAACAAATTGTGTTGCATGTGGATTCGGAAAACTCAGGTGTGAACTGGTCATGACTGGACCCGGGAAAGAGAAGAAAATCACTTTATGGGGTAGACTGACCAGTTTTCTCCTGGCTAAGGTAGCACCAAAGTCGGAACCAGGACGAGAGTTGGGCTCCCGGTTACCCTCAACCTGGTTTGGTCCGCCTGTCGAGCGGTTTACCAGAGTAAGGTGTCTGTTGCATCCAAACAGCTTCTTGGAACCACAGGTGAGAGCTGAGCGTCTGGTGGAAACTAAAGAACGGATGATGCCCCACAGGGGCCAACCGCTCTCCGAGTAAGAGGTTCTGCTACGACCGAGCACCCCATACACCCCACCACAGCATGCATCGACTATAATTTGACCCTGTTTCTCAACCTTGGTCTGTCCGTTGACTGTGAAGCAAATAACCACGGACAACTCTCGTCACACATGGTGTTAGCCACATTTTCAACGTGATCTAGTGCTTCTGAGTGAGGTCAAAATTCGTAAAACCGAGTTTTCCCAAATCCCAGGGAAATTTCACGAGAATGACTCTCTGCAACTTTTTATTTCGTTCTCTTTTTCCATGCCATTTCTTCTTGGACACGATTGCGTTTCTTGATTTGTCCGCCACCACAGTTTTGTTGCTTAAAATGGATGTGGTATTTGTTTCACTCTCTGAACCGACATTCTCCGGTCATACTTTGATTGAACTGCACGCACCCGCAGTCGCTAAGTTGAACACTTAGGCAACCTTTGAAGGCTCTGTTGGGCACTGTTTTACTTTCACACCGTATCATTCGATTGTGCCTGAATAGTGCAGACATGCACTCACCGAGTTGCATCAGGATTTGAGGTCTGTACTTGATTTATTTTAATCATTCCTATTGTCCATAATAGTACCGCATTTCAAGACAACCTGTTAACTTCGGAATTTGCTTGTAACCCGGTGGATGATGATGGATCTTCAGTGTGCCATCCACATCACAGAATATTCTCCAGAGACTACCCAGTAGGCTTGTTAGGATTTGCAGATAAACAAAACAACTTATAAGTATCTTAGACCCACACATGACCACAGGGAATAAATTTGAACAGCTTCGTGTGCTTTGTGTGTGGTTCACGGACAGGATGACCGCCAACCATAATGTGATGTATTTGTAAGTTGGGAGTTGGAGCAGACCCCTTTCAGTTCGATCTGCAAAAGATGGGCTACAGGCGGACTAGTACAAGGCTTTCACTTAAATACTAATCACCAGTGGCGTAACGGTGGGGGATGTGAGGTTTCTTGTAGGTGATGAAAGTACTAAATCTCCTTCACCTTCCGTTTTAAGCAACCAAAATCAGACCAGTCCTATCCGTGCTCATGCGTTACTCTTCCAGTCTATCTCTGATAAATCCATTCGGATTAGGCTCTGTGAGATAGAACAAAAACTATAAAAGTGCTATCTAGATTTAACAACATAAATCTATTCGGTTTTTTATCAGGGGGGGAAGAAAATCACGTGACTTGTTCACGTGCCTGATAGGTGTGATCAATCATCCAATCAATTAGTAAGATGGATCAAAAATAGATCTATTGATGTCTTGTTGGCTTCAATGCATAGTCAGGTCGAAGGCGGCGTATTGCAATGCTCGGGAAATGCATTTCACGTGGACAATGAGAGCTGAAATCATACTACGTACCAAATAGAAAATGATAACATCGAGGCAAATAAAAAAGAGTAAAAATTCATTGAGTTCTTGTCCTGTTCTTCTGGATAGAAATGCAATTTAAATGAGCATGGTAAAGAAATCGATAAAAACGTTTGCGGGGGGGGTCACAGAATAGTGGAACAAGACGGAAAATGTTTGGACATTGTATGTGTCTAACTGATCACAACAGAGAAAATTTTATGAAGGTTGCTGCAAGAAAATTCAGTTACATAGAAAAAGTCCAGTTAAACAGAACATTTTATAGGAAACGGTACTTCTTTTCTGTTTTACATTTGAAGAGAGAAGCCAGAAGCACCCAAATTCCAAAATATCGGTTTTGCTGCATGGGTCTAAATCCGAGATCAGTCCAGGTGACTTATATGTAAGAAGAACTTTCAAGGATTGATCAAACAAAGCTACCTCAACCATCCTTTCAATTTCATGGAATTGTAGATGGGCGAGCATACGTGGCTTATCACAAAAGAAAATCGCCAACGGATCGAGCATGCGTATAGTGTGTAATTAGCGGAATGTGCTAAAGAATGGTCGTTGTTTCGTCTTTCTTGGGTAGCTCCATGTTAGTGCAAGAACATGAGACAACCATACAACTATCATCTTAAAAAGAGCCTGATAAAGTTTTAAGGGCATACATCTCCTACTTCTGAACTGCACGACTGACGACAAACATCTTGAGCCCGTGGTCGAAACATTACAGTAAATCGTCATCCGGTTACTTCATACAATATCGGGGGAAAAAATTTAGCAATAGACCCACTAGTTTTTAGCTTACCCCCCAGTTTGCACGTGAAGTTCATGATAAATTTCAATAAAAGGAACGGAAATGCTGTCCAGAAACTTTTCTGATCAGGGTAGCATTCTTTGATCAAAACGAAGGCAATACATGATCGTGGAATGAACGAAACCCAGCGCGTCTGAAAAAAAAAACGAGCATAAAACAATTGTTAACTGTTAAATCGCAATGAAAAAATTCAATTCAATGGTATTATTCTGTGACCTTGTTTAAATCGTTTTATACATCAGTATCATCATAATAATCATCATAATCATCATCATCATCATCATCATTATCACCATCATCATCATCAGCAGCAGCAGCATTATAATCATCATCGTACAGCGAGCGCCGGTGAAGCGAACTTCGCTGATCGCTGCCAAGATCGCTTCAATCCTAGACTAACTGACTTATATTACACCTGTGCTGCTTAATCCAGAGAAGCATTCGTTCTCAAATAAAGTAACATAAATTGCAGATAACCAAAACATAAAAAGAAATAAAATGGTTCGAAATTTAAACTACGGAAAACGAAAACACCTGACTGCTTCCATTTTTTCAAATTGCTCGAAAATGTCTCCCAAAGGTACGCTTTCTCGGCGGTCTACACAGAGGCACGCAGTCCGTTTTTTCGCAAATGAGACCAGGTTTTATCGATTAGAGATAAAAAAAAGCATGCTTTTTAAAAAGTGGTTCCGCTCATTAAAAGTTAGGAAATTTATCGACCACCCAACTCTAAACAAACAGCAATTCTTCAAAAAAACACGAGGGGACTTTCCATCTTGCATTCGGAATTAGGTTTATTTTGTTCAGGGAAATCAATTTATCGATAAGATATCCTGAACTTTATAATACTACTGACAGTTCGCGCAGCACTGATTCCATGTATTTTTAGTGCAGAGAATAAAGGAACTCGTTATTAAAAATGTTTTATTTGTAATAGTCTGTGATTAAATACTCGCGTTAGAGTACCTGGCTTTAATCACCTTTTGGTCAAAATTAAACTGAATAATCACAATCAACATTACTAAGAAATCGTTGTCGAAACCGACCCGGCTTTTAGCCATGGAAATCAAATTTGTTTACTATATGAAATTAGATTTACACTCACAAGCGGTTCCTCATTCCCGAACTGATGTAAAAAAGAACTCCAAATACCTTAATGGTCTGTTTGCAGAAACTTTCACTAGGGATTTATTTTTGGTAGTCCAAAGCACAGTGTTGACCGTCTGTGTTTACTATTTCACGTTGGTTGAGGAATTCAAATGCAACGGCTCTCCAGTGCTTCCTAGCTTTTCAGTTCACGCTTCATTTGCTGTATACATGACGAATTTCCCCTTTGGAATTCAAATGAATCGATTGTATTTTCTATTCATGTGAAATAAGCTGAGTCTACTCAGCACCTGATATCAACAAAACTCTAAGCGGTAGGTCGGGTTAGTTCATCGGTATGTCCGGTTCAAAAGCAGAGTAAAATGAGAACCAAATGTTAGATATTTTGCGTTTGCCTACTCCTGAGTAGTATAATTAACAGATGACAAATTCACAGTGGTCACGGGACCCGGCAAGAAGTTCACAAATCAAGAGATCAGCGGTTCTTCTCTTTTCAATTTTTGACAGTGGGGGAGTTGGTGTTTAACTGTTATTTCACTTTGTTGTTAACTAGTTAGTGTTCATCTAGCTCACCCTTGCCCTTACGGCTGCACTGATTTCTTCACACCGCACATCATGGTCATGAATTCTTAATGATCAGTAGGACTTAATGTCATGCACTTCCATTAAGTCTAATCCCCCATACGAAATGTAGTTACCATGTCATTTGTGTCTCAGATACGAATATAGTCCTTTTGCTAGGACAATCGGCAGAGAGTAGAATCGTGAATCTCACCGCAGTCTTCTCGCACCGGAATAAAGTGTTCATTTCTAGCCCCGTCGGTCCAAAAAAATTATATTCCTGCTATCACTTGGTAAGTTCATAATAGGTCAAAAAACGTTTTGAAGCTTCTAAATCTTAGGTGATGCAAGACGTATTAAAATAAATGTTATTTCTAAAGTAAGGCGAGCTAGAATAAAAAACGATATCTTTCTTTGAAAAAAGTTCTCTTGATTATAGATTTATTCCGGAGTACTGGCAGCTGGTTACACACCACTGAAGAGTTACCGAGTACATTATCCGTCAGAGAGGAATCTTCCGTTCCAAAGGAGGAAAGAATTCAAGTCCCGACTGATTACACCACCAATAAAACCCAAAAAATGAACATTCCCTTCGAGCAAACCCCAAAATTGAATGGGACGACTACATACCAAAATCCGGTATCGTGCTTTCTTTTACCAAAGATGACTTGTATGCTTTTCTGCTGTGGAAAGTGTTGCACTTGGTAAAACATGTCCGACCACTACAACTGATTAAATTTCTACCGTATTCAAACTGGCTATCACTTTAGAGCCACTGCAATATACAGTTTGGTTGTGTAAGCAGATTCATGCCATGGCGTTAAAGAGTTCCATAAAAGTGTAATTGGTTTACCTGTATTCGGTGCATTTGGAATAAGTCCAGTTCAGAACGCATCCGAAAATGGATGAGTCTAAGACACTTCACAACCTGACATTTCCGATACTTGACTATTACGCCCAAGGTCCAGAAATGGGCAAATAAACCTTTCACAGATGACCGCACAAGCTAAATGGATAAGTGACACTGGATTTATTATCGATTTTCTCTTTTTACATAACTGCTCGGCCTACTACTCTGTACAACCAAACAGCATTAAGTCAATGTTTTACTTCCAACATAATGGCAAAACCTGGGCTTTCCGATGCAGGTGAGAAACAATACATCAGGAAAAAACTCATCCGACACACGCGGTCGTTATGTCGGATGATGGTACAACCGGAGAGATGTAAGTGGCAGCACGGTTTGAGAAAAACTGAAAGAAAGCGTCCATTTATGGACCAGAAAAATCGATCCTCCGGGGGTACGGGGCAAGAATGCAATTCAAGCTGTGAAACCGCTGCACAAACGCAAACCGGTGATGTGAAGAGAGTGAATGCTCCAAATGCAATGTATTAAAAAGATATTTGTACACGCAGGAAACAGAAAAATTTAACGCGGAAGACAATTCTCAATATATTGGCTTTGTACCAAAATAAATTGTCACTAACAATCTGAAATATTTTTAGGGCGAAAGGGTCAAGTTGTCTCATGAGAACTGATGAGAAGGTGGACAGATCGGCGGTGTTATTTTGTTGTTGTTTTCTCATTTAAATTATGTTTTGTGCTTTTTTTGAATGTCGCCCTCGAGAGTAAGGAACATCTATGGAAGAGACAGTAAATTAATCTTCTATAGCCGTCGAGGGTGGGAGGTGGAGTTGTGCATTCCCCGTTATTATGATGATTGAAATTGTCACCATAACGCGGCAGCAACTATTTACCCATATCCTATATATCTTTTATTTTACTGTGAAGCATGTAAATATATAGTTATTTGTTAAATAGACCTTGTAAAGATTTTCCGATAGTATTGCAGTATATACTACACTATATACTGTAATACTATCGAATAATCTTTACAAGGCCTGTTTAAAAAGTAACTACGGTTTCAGAAATGCATCTTTGTGCATTATGATTCATCTACGCACGGCCAAGTCTGCAGTCTATTTTCAGTTAAGCATTTGATTACGATGGAAATGTTTGTGATGGTCGACAGCCAGCACTGGACAGCTGTTTCGTCCTTTTCGGGACTCGTCAGCAGTGAGTACCCTTTGTACCCCTGTTAGGAGACCAAACACGAACATTCTGGTGGTGACTTCAAACCGTCACTCCTGAGCTGCATTTGATGTCTCGAATTTCAAGTAATATTTGACCATACATCATCTTTCTAACTCTTTTCCAACCCGATCAGGTTCACATCAAATCGGATCAGAAAATCTGTGTGCATCTCACCGCGGTTGTAAGCTTTTCATTAGCCCAAACTGCGAATAAGCGAAAACGAAGGCAAGCAGACCACGGAAAAGTGTGTGTGCGTGTGTAAATGGGCGGTAGATAATACTGATTATCCCGCTTAGCCTATTAAGAAACTCATGTACATTGATGACAGAGTTTAAAACTATTTACAAGGCCCTTGAAAATTTCGAGTCACTTTTGCAAGTTCAGCATTTGACAAATAAAGTTCATGATAGCGATTTGAAAATCACCTAAAAACGAGCATCATAACAGTTTATCTTTAACTTTGCTGGCGAACCGGAGAGTCAATAATGCTCCCATTTGTTCTCTGGTATTCCCAACATGCCTTGAATAAGAATGCCCTGTGGAAAAGCTTTACGCTACCAGATGTGTTCCCACGCCCGAGAACATAGGAAAGCCTTTCGGTTGGATGACCGTGAATCGATGGAATCAAAGATCAAAGATTTAATACGGGGGTAACTTACAAGCTCGTTCTTTTCGCGTCCCATAGTTTCGTGTTGTGCTTAAAAAACAGTGATACATATAATTCCCTGTGTAAAATGTCACATCATACAGGATACTTCCACTGTTGCACGCAGCTTCACTTATGTGGAAATGTAAGGTGTACTGATGTTTCATCGATTCTCAGTTTGAAAAATTCAGTGCTCGGTGCACAGACAACGTGGGATGGAATCGAGTTCCAGTTCGAACAAACTCTGGCTACGAATGACTGACGCCGGTATTCCAATCAGCATTTTGAGATGGATATCCTTTAGGATGAACGTTCCGTGATAATTTTAGCAGCGCGCTACACGGATGGCTTGGGTTTTACATTATTTGATATACCGTAATCATATCTCCTCTGATGCGCCGGCAGTGATTGGAAGATAGCCCCAGCGACTTCTATGTATCTGCCTATGAATAACGATTCAATCCCCTAATCATTTTGCTGACAATCATTTGTGGACCCTCCAGCATTTTGCAATCACGTTTTAGCCATGGGCTGGATAGCCTTCTCTGTGAGTGGGCGAATGTATGCTGATAGTAGACGGGGAAAGCCAGTGCCGGGGATCGGATACGGGGCCTTTCACATGCTCTACCACTGAGCTACCGAACAAGCAATCGCAGACGAACAGTAGAACTGACCAAGGACGTGGCGATGTTCCAGCTGACAAGCGATGACCCTGGAGCAAGATACGGCAAATACCGATTCAAAATTCCTTGACATCTGTGTGGATCTACCCCAGCACCATATAAGGCTCTGTCTAGCGTGTTGGTATCAGTTGGCTGTTCAAGGATTAGAGATGAATCTCTCGAAGAATAAGACCAAGTGGTATTTGGGATGACGCATTTAGCATAAATTCCAGATTCATGATTCATCCATCCACGAAGATGTATCATCAACTAGTAATGTAAATTTACCGAAAATTTAAGTAATATACCCAAGCACTTGATCGGTTGTTAACACTGTTCGCATTCAACAGAGCATTGGAGCAGTGCAGTATTCGGAATAGATACGAAGCACGGATCAGGAACCGTAGATCAGTACAAAAACAAATGCATCACTGAAGTGCTCTGGCAGTTGTCTGCCAACGTCCACTGTAAACAGGACGCAAGAAGAAGGTAGCAGTGATAGTGGTTCGGTTTATTCGAAGACATTAACGAGATTAAACAATACGCAGAAATCCCACTGGCGAAACCAACCTCCTACTTATGTCCACTTTGTCGCACAACTTTTGTTTGAAACCCCTGGTTTTTGATCGGTCGAAATTAATGCCTTGTGTTTCCTTGTCTTGAAACGGTAATGCATAGCTGCTTGACTGGGGTTTATCTCAGAAATTTGGGTTACCACAGGCAATGGTTCCCCGCAAAACTACAATATTCATGAGCATTTCCCACGCTGTACGTAAATGTTACCGTGCGACGTTTTTATCAACGCCTGTTATCCAAAACCATCGAATGACAGATACTTGATCAATACTGTCTACTTTCACTCCGTTAACATCATGTTAGATTTTTTTTCCCATCAAGAACCGATTGTCACCTGACGCAGCTCGACTGAAAAACTTCATATCAGTGCACACAGATCACGAGAGTAAATATGAAGGATCAATGTCGCATCACAAACCCAAGGGGGTCATTTCCATTTCATTTGGAGCAATACGAGCTACATCAACGTAATCAGCGAAGCATTCTCCCTGTAACTACCAACCTGCTCATCACAGCACATCGGACAACCCACGGGACCTGGTATCCGAAATGACTCGCGGGAACTCAGAAAATGACAGCCGGTGTTTGGTGTTCTCAAATTATTTACCGTAACCAGATAGAGTTAATCGTAACCTGTATTTCAACTGTAAACCAGATGTCAGCAACTCCTATCTGGTGCTTCTGTGAGGGTACTGTAGGCTAAATGAAACGAACACCATGTGTGAAGATAATGTATTTTGTTCCCACCTCTTCCTGACGGTCACAAAATGCTGGTCTCATGATAGACATCTGTGCACTAAAAGGAACTCACAAAGCCTTTTAGAGTGCTGAGAAATTTCTTCACTGTGTTCCATTCTCGTATTCGTTGCGCCATAAATAGCCATCATGGTAAATTTTTTTTAACTGCAGTATCTTACACTCGCCCATACCACCACGGTCAGCAAGTATCATTCCCCTATACGAAATGACCCAATGCCGTCCCGATGTTTTGGGGTAAAATAAGGAACTTACTTAGTATCAAAACCGAAAGGAGACATGTGTCGCGAGATGTTAACATGTCGTGTCTGTTTCACAGACTGTATACTATAGTTCACCTGTAGTTGAGGTGACGCATACATAGGCGGAATTAACAGTCAATTATCACAGCGGATGGCCGAACGCGTCAATGACGCAACCCACGTCCAGTAATCAGGCGGACACACGTAACCCGGGGTCATCAATTGCAAAACACGCCATGACAACCAAACATATAATTGATCCCGCTTCCTCTATCAAACTGTTGTTACGTAACTGCAATGTAAAACTGTTGTCAATATGTGAGGCGTTACTGATCCGATTACATACTCCCGTTCTGTGCCTCCAAAAGCGATTGATCCAATCAGTTCACTTGCCATGGAGTTGACCTATAGTCTTTTAATTCTAAGAGCCCCTGTCTAACTGTACATGTCCGTTCTCTATGATTTACAAATCCAATGTGCTATAAATGTGCTTGTTTGTTTTACATCAGTGATTGAGAAGATTAAACAAAATGTTAACATCTCGCGACATGTGTTTACACGAATTGAACTGTAACAATGATGAACAAAATTTCATATGATGTATTCCGTTGTGTTATGTGTGCTCACAGATGTTGGAATGTAATGTGTGTTAATGATTCGTTAAATTTTACCTCGAAGGAATCAACTGTCTTGGCCCAAGCGACATGAGATGATAAGGCATTCCAGGCAGTGCACACTCCGAGGGCGGAGGTATGACGTTGACAGTCCAGTCGAGAAATCTGGAAGTAGTAACTTGAATGGATGTCCCCGTAAATAAACGTTTGATGACAACGTCAAAGGTCTGTTTGGGCTGTGTAATATTTGGTACATTAGAATCAAGTCTCCTCGAATCCGACGATACTGAGCAGAATATAGACCGAATGACCGCAGTCTCCCCATGTATGAATGATAATAGAGTCCTTTGACCATCTTCCTGGCGAGCCTTTGTGGACGCTCCGAAATCGTATTATCCCGTTGTAACCATGGGTTCCAGGTTTGGATGGCACACTCAATATGCGGCCGGATGTATGCTGACAGCAGACGTGGAAGTAAAGACGGATCTGAACGACCAAAAACATGTTCAAGTAGACCGACATGTTTGAGTGCTGTTGATGACACCCTGGCACAGTTAATAAAATAGCTCAGGTATTCGTGGACTATAACACCCAAGTCCTTCTCTGTTGATGTATGAGGCAGTAATTCGTTTCCGAGGTAATAAGGAAACCGCCTATGGTGGCGTAGCGAAATCACCTTGCATTTGGGGACGTTAAATTGGATGTCGTTCCCAACAGAGCTGTGATCTGCATTCAGTGTTTCTTGGAGTTCCAGCGAACCCCCCTTTCTGACACTCTTTTCCAAATTTTGACTTCGTCTACAAACAATAATGTTTGTGGTCCTAGGATATTCGGTAGGTGGTTTATGAACAAGAGAAAAGTCGAGCGCCAAAAACACAGAACCCTGGGGGACTGAGCGAGAAACGGACGGTGAATTTGAGACTCGAACTGACATGATCCGTTGTTGGAGAAACGCAGCAATCCAATCAAGCGCGAGGTCTCTGATACCAAAACTGTACAGTTTACGGAGCAGTATTTGGTGGCTCACCCGATACGACAGTTTCAGTCCACACCAAATTTTGTCACGGACTGAAACAGGAGGATCAACTGCATCGCACTGGAGATCACGTCGATGGTAAAGTGTAACACACACACACACATGTTGGACGATCGCGTCTGAGAAGAGACATGCTCGGTAGGCACAACTCGGAGTCGAGAATGTCAAACGACAACCAAGTTTCTGTTACAGCAATGATATCCCACTGACTGGATAGGAAACGAAACACCAGTTCGGAGAACATTCTGCAGAAACCTTGGGCATTGGTGTAGCAACAGGTCAAAGTTTTTTGATGTAGAATTCCCTTTGGGTGAGAATTAGATTCATTGCCGACCCTGTCATGGTCGGCTAACACTGGCTTTTTGGGGATGGAGTCCTGGTACTCTGATCCCCCAATTGTGGAAGGGAACATGAAGCCGGAATCGATTGTGTATTTGCACCGTTATCACTTAGAGGAAATTCCGATACTACAGTCTTCATCAAGGGTCTCAGGCGCAGTTCTGATGGTCCTTTCATCTTGTTTAGTTTCCAAGAATGAAGTACTGTGGTGCCGAGGGTAATCTTCATTATCTTCCGACCGTTACCGTGGTAATTTGGTGAACAAGTAAGACGATCGATTGATGTGGTAAGAACATCTTGGCATTTTATTAGGTCTTTAATGAAACATCACTCCATATAGTCGTTGCAGTAGCATCTGAACTCATCAGGATCATTTAGTTGTGGGACTCCATGAATGAGGACAACCCTTTATTCTCTAACTCCCGTGCACCCTCGGGATTTTTTCGGTTGTACGCGCTCTGCCCATCGTCTATCAGAGAAAATTCGTGTGGCACTGGAACTGTTTCTCAAGAGATAACTTGAAACAAGGACGTTTCCATTGTCCATCTCGATCTTCAGTGTAACTCGGACTAGCCTGGGTTCTCCTGTGTGTGGCAAATTTAGCTGGGGCACAAGGCATGTGAGGCTCACAGGTTGGATATCAGTTCCCATAAGAGTGCACAGCCCTTTCCAACGAACAAGCTCTTCATCTTGCCTTTCCCTTACTGTTTGGGTTGTGGCTCAGTTAAATTTGTGCAGATGACTGTTAAGTTGGTTTTCCTAAAGCCTTTCTGGCAACCTACTGACGGATTTTCAGTTGGTTTGATAGGCTTCAGTGATCTAATGATATCCCTCGACTCTGGGTCAATGGTTATGTCTCTTGTTGCCGTTGGTGCACTGGTGACAACAATTTCCGGCGTACGTTGTACGGGAATGGTACTGTTTTTGGAGCATCTTGGACGCTTAGGTGGCCGTTGAATCGGGCTGGTCGGAGGGACCGGGGGTACTCGGAGCGGTTATTTTATCCTCGAGCTCCGAAATTTTTGCACTGGCTTTTTCTTCAACCTCAAATAACAGTTTATCATACTTATTTGTTAGGCCTGTTATACATTTCACTATAGCATATAATCTAATGGAGAAAAGAGAGTAGTGATTAAGTAATTAACTGTTAGAATTGTACTCGATGCTGCATAATAAGAGCCGGTGGGATTAGAAGGTTGACGATATGCTATGCTACACAATCAATCAGGTCAGGGTAACACCAATGGCTTAATTATCTTCTTTTACTTGTACATAGTTTTTCATTTGAAATGTGAATTTCAATCGTCTCAGCTGTGGTCCGAAGGCACCTTATTCCTCTATAGTTTATCATCGCCTAAGCGTGCAATTCTCCCCAATATTTTAATCAACCTATCCCATCTCTGTTATTTCGTTTGACCTCGATCACCTCACCCAGTCCACGACTCCATCCTTGATAGCATATTCGCTTGCTATCGTACATGCTCGCCTCTGCCCTCCTTAATAATAGAGTTGTAACTGCAAGAACTGCCCAACACACTATATCGGACACATTGGAAGAAAACTGTCGACAAGGATCCGTGCACACCAATCGGCAGTCAGGAGACATGACCCACTATCGTTGATTTCCCTTCACGAACATCAAGGAGGACAACAATATGAAACATTGAGTCCCCTTTATACAATTCGTTCGAACAGAGAGAAGACAAATACTGCGAGATGTTAACATTTCTTTTAATCTCTTCAGTCGCTACAACGTAAAATATTTTGGTATTTATACATCAATATGGAGGTGAATCAGTGAGAACTATCGATGCCAGGGAATTTCTCGAGGCCTGACACTCTTCAATCAACTCAATAAACAGGCACCTCGAACTAGATCACGTGTACACGCCAATGCAAATCAAAGACCAAATGACGCAACAAAACAGGTTACACCGTAAACCTAGAACGGTCGGAAACCGGAATCAGGACGAAAGGACAACCTCCTCTCCTCCCCCCTCACCCCCTCGCACCAGTTCAGCGGCAAAACGAGTCGAACACAGTGAGAACAAGGGACAAAAATAGTCGATGGAGAAGAACACACATATAAACTAAGGAGTACAAGTAGAACACTGCCACTTCACAGGCACTGATGATGTCACCTCGGCTGGCGATGAAACGTTTGCCAACAAATTTCCAAGACAGGCAAAATGGAAGAGTTGTAATAAGCCCATCAGATCTCTGTACTTTTATCGCCCCATACGTGTAACCACCTGATGCGATTAATCGAGAAGAGCGATTATCACCATCCGTTGGAGTGCTTTGATGGCCAAACTTTTTCACATAACAGTTTATTTTTCACAGAAGGGATTTCATCAAACAAACGGAAATTCTTGGAGGCTTGTTTGGCACTACTGTCCCTGTGAATACATCTACCAGGGACTTACTGTAGCCCCAATTATTAAAATTGGGTCCGTTCAGAACGTTTCCCACTGACTGAAAAGTCCCCTTGGCCAGATCTAAGTTGGGTGAGTTTAGTCGCGCAAAAACGAGTTCGCATTTGGGTAGAATCAAGCGAGTGCAAAACCAGCCAGCTGTGTTTTATTTTGTTGTGTATCGTGTCCGTGATGTTATAAACTACTAAGTGTGGTACGATTTGTTCTGCGTCCGTGAGTAGCGACCGTTTCAACTCGTTTTTGTTTACAACCCCCAGTTTATTCATTCAACCGTATGCTAGTAAAACATTCAGCTCCGGTTGTACTCTCATGGAACTTCTTCAATAAGACACCAGTTCATCTCGAAGATAACAGCACTACATCCCCTTCCCCCCCCCCCTCGGACTTCTTACATGAAATCCTCGTATTATCGTTGGACTCCGGTCAATCGAAATGCTTGACTGCCATTAGATAAGATCCAAGTTGAACGGTTATTTCAAGAGACCCTTGGGTGAGTGGTGATTGGTACAGTTGTAGCATACAATCACTCCACACAAGTGATCCGAAATCGTCACGTAACGTCTGATTGGTCAACATTTATAGCTTGAGTTTGAACAATAATTTATGTATGCGATGGTTCATTAAAAAAATTTCTTTTTATTTAGTGCATATAAAATTTACTGTCAACTATAAGGAAGGAGGCCGCGACCGTGCCAAAGCTCCGCGGGAAAATACAGAAATGAGGAAGATGGAAGACTTAACTCGGGATTTCCGGGTCACCAAGTTGATCTTAACCATTTGATCACCACTGCTCCCGATCATGTTGGCGCACGTTGTGAAATCTCGTCCAGGCTTGCTTTTTCTTTTCAGGTTCAATCATCCTCATCTAAACATCACGTGATCAAAGGCCTTCGGAACAAACCGATTTCCCTGTAAACAAAAATAACTGGTGTGTTATCGATCCCAGGTGTTTCGTGTGGGTGAGAGGAAGCCTTGCTGTTTATTTCCGGACCGACAGAGGTAAAATAATTTTGTCAACAAGCCAAGCGTTTGTATTGATCGTTTTGTTTCCGAGATGGACTCCAAGTGGCGATTTAGCACAACTTGATTTAATTTGAATGTCCACCAAATTTGTTTTGTACCGGTTATCCAGTGTTGGATCAATAAGCACCAAGGTGGGTTAGCCCTCGGACAAAGCCATACGGTTGTGTTTACCACTTGAGAATCTGACCGTTTCCTTGTTGTTGTTGTTGTAGCAAACTGAGAGTTCGTGTACGTCCGACATGATTAGTGTTGTTCGAGAGGGTAGTAGACCTTGTGAAAATCCCCATCGATTGACGTGAACTTTTCAATATCCTAGTGACCGCAACCAATAATGCTTTTGCATCACACAGTGAGCGTATGTTACCTGTTTCTATACCGCAATATAGTTTTGAAGAAACAATCGTTTCATAGCCACGACCTTGTCGATCATCATTCAAGGACCATGATTTGTATCAATCTTGCTTTACTCAGATGTTCGAACACCGCTGTCAACGCCGCATTGCATGAGGCCGGTAGGGAAACCGGACAAGCAATGACGGGGTTGGTAGATGCAGTTTTAGTCAACTGCGGTTGCATATGATCGACTTCCATACGTTATAATTCCACAAGACTGTGCTCGGTCGAGGATATTCGTTTACTGCCAACAACGGTCAGCATCTGGTTAAGTTGTCATTCATACTACAAAACAGAACAAGTTTGCAGAATTCCCGCAACCACACAAGATGTGATATAACGGTCCACTAACAGATGCACATGCTTTTGTTCACCGTACCGAACAGCAACATTTTGCTCCCACAGATCTTTTCCATTTTTGGTCGTTGAAAGAAACCGCTAATGGTGCCTTTTCGCTTACCACTCACAAGTGAGTAGTGTCCCACAACAGATTACGCTGGTTGGGGCGTGGTGCATGTCACCAAATAGATTGCCACGGCACGCATTGTTTGTCAAGGCAAGTGGTGGATGGAAAAACGTCAAGGACGGTCACACTAAAAGGTGGCATGAGGACAACGAAATCCCAACCAGGAGACTCGTTCATATAGACTGCATTAGGCTCGCTGGATGGAGACCTCGGTAACCGGGGGTTAGAGACGCCGTGTCACTAACCGTGGCGCTCGTACACCTACTCAGTATTCTTGCAGTCCAGTCTATATGACTTTTCTATCTTCTATTTGACTGTACCCTCAACATTCCAATCTTCCTATTGCCTATTTATCCAAATGGGCAACCGAAAGACAGCAAACAGAACGGGTGCATGTTTAATGGTTGTAAAAACTGAAGAGGAATCCTGTGTTACTTTCGAGGCCATTACTCATGAGCTGACACTGAGCGAAAATTGACTTGAAACATCCTACGGTAGGAAATATCTTTTGTCGAGATGTGGGATTGATTACAAAAAAACTAATCTAAATGACCATTCTTGTGGGGGGGGGAGGACAGTACGGCTTAAATCTCGTCGTCGAAACGCACTGTAAATGATTTAAAGGAAAAAAATGAACCACCTGTTTGTTTCCTCGTTTTTTCTGCGAAGACCTTTTCCGCAAGATTGAAAATCAATCGATTATATAGTAAAATTGTGTTGGAATCCAGCACTTAGGTCTAGCATGATTTTTCATACTGATAAGTGAACGCTTCAAACCGAAAAACATCGAAGTAAATTGTTCCCATGTTAAGCTGTCCGTGCCATCAAATTCTTCAATCTCTTTGATACATCAAGATACCAAGTGAGACTGCATACTTTAAAGTCCGCCTTTGCTGAACATAAGGTAATTAATTATACATAATGGAAAGGAGTAATGAACTTCACATAGATTTCATTGATCCCGGTTATTTTTACCACAAATAGCCAACGCGCTTTTTCATACTAATTAAAGGCACATACTATTGACCAACGCATGTTGTTCCTGAAATGTACTGGTCTGGTTTTCCACATATTGAGGGCTGCGAGACGACAGGTCGACTGTAAACTGGACAAGTTATGTTACGGATGCAATCTGCTACTGCCCTTCCTTCCCCGACAGACTAACATTGAAGATATTTCCATGTGAGTAAGAGGTTTATCGATGGAGCTCATGCGATATTCAGTGAAAGGTGATGATGGTAGTGGTCAAGTGAGCCAAATCGCTGTGCTTCAAGCTGCGGACCGCCACCACTAGACCCAGGTGGGGGCAACTATGCGTTCATTCACCTTACGTGACTCGCCAATCCATGTCTCAAGGTGAATAAACAGGGCGATACTCGTGATTCTGCCTGACGCTCTACATCACACTATGGTATATAATAAAGTGTCCATTTGTAGNGAATGTTGATTGCAGCGTGGAGGACAACCGATGAGCACATGGATAGGTCGCATACTGCGGAATTCCGGTCCCACTTGCTCCACAGCTTGAACATGGAACGAGAACTGGAAAACCTAATTAGGAAAGCCACAGTCTCGGGTGATTCCTAAAATGATCAACCTGGGTGAGTTTACCTTAGGTGGGGAGAGTAGTCGAGGTCAATCAGGATGACGATGACCTTGGATTTTCTGTCATTAGCCGTGACATCCTTTGAACGTTTACAAGGTCCTGACCCTAAGGAGCCCATGCAATCCTCGGCCTGGGTGTCTCCCTCCCCGTCGCAGACTCAATCAGTTTGTGTGGAGTTCTCTGCTAACCCAAACGTTGCGGTGGTAGAACAGCATCAATATCTGTTACCAAACCTAGAAATATTTAGTGAAGCGAGTGATACAAAACGCTTTGCAAAGTGGAATTCCCGAGTAGCATGGCCAAAACTGTCGACCAGCATTGGCTTGGTAGGGACCAGTCAGGAGAATATTTCGCAAAGGTCTTTTCTTGTGTTCCCTACAGATCACCGTCACATCCTCCCAGAGATTCGCCAATGCCGCCACCTAACTTCCTTATTCATGTATAATTCTTGGAACCCATCGACTGAACGTAAAAAGGCGACTGTACATTTGCGCATTCAAAAAAAGATTTGTAATGAATGTTTGTCAAATTGGACAGTTCAATTCGAAAGGTGCGAGTATAAGTTCGTGAACAAATCATCCGTGAGAAGGTAATAATTGAATCTGTCCTGTCAATCGAGAACTCTCGTAAAACCGATGATTGACAAAATTGAGTAGTGCGTATATAACTACNTTCTCTCTAATCTCATCCTGCGGTTATACCTCCTGAAATCTCCTGTGCACGGGATCGCTCAGAACTAATGCAGGCGAGCGCGCATAGACACACACACAACCTCAGCGACCGAAAGATATCCCATGCGCGGAGTGTAAGTGAAACCAAAACAGCCAGGTGTGGGTGGGTGGGATTACACGAAAACACGAGTCTGAAATGTGGTGAAATATATGGAATCGAAAAAAAAACAGTCAGCAAAAAAGAGTCCTGATGAATGAAAGTGCCCTGCGCCGTGTGTGTGCATATATAAATAGAGAGAGCGATGGAGAGGGACAAAAACGAAAATAAACAGCGCTTGAGATGAAACCTGGTAAACAGTCATGTGGGTACAAAATGACGAGGACAGTTTGCCCTCCAGAGAGAAGAACACGAAACAACGCGGCAATCGGATCAACGACGGGTTGTGCCTCCGAAACCTGAAACGAGAAGATTGAGTAAGAGTGAAATAGAGAAGGGACTGCAGTGAGAAGTCATGTCATGTGAAACGTTCGCGAGAGTACGGTTGCGGCTGACTGACTGACTGACTGACTGACTGACTGACTGCACTTATGAACTCCGCAACGACAGTTCCATAACACTCCAACGCTCCCCCCTCCCGCTAGGTATGCTCACTTCTGCGCAAACCACAATAACCATAGGGAGTATCATCATAATAGTTAATTTGAAAGCCTGAATATGAAGTATTAACTTCCAAGCTTTCCCTAAGAACGAAAACATGATTTCAACATTTTAATCAATAGTGCGAAAAAAGCATTATACCTTCCTCAGGTTCGATCTCAATGAAGTAAGTCGGTAGAGCGTAGAGTAGACACTCCCCGGTAGAACCGCAACACATTTTAGACGTTCCCCAAACGAACTTTCTTGATCGAATTCTGGAGTTGTGATCAAGATTGTGACCGTAAGTTAAAGTGGTAAACGTTCGAAGTTTCATAACCAGCTTCAAATCAGATGGGCCAAGTTGATGGTTGTCATGGTCCAATCGATAGTGTGGTTTTCACATCGTGCCGTTGTCAATCGAAGACTCAAGTTATGAATTCCCGTTTAGACTCCACTACTTTAGCCTGAGGAATCCAGCAATGTTACGCCCACAGGCAAGCCATGGGTTGATTTCTTTATTGGGGATTGTGGTTTATTTGGTATTCACACACCATTAAAATATAATGGGAGCGAAAAACGTCTTTGACACATCCTTCCAGAAGAAGCGGCGCCGAAGGGAACTGAAGTCAACTGAGTCCAAGGCCGCCGTAGATCCAGGAAAATAGAAATAGTGAGTCTGGGGTAGAGAATGAAAACGTGGTCGGCGCCACCTCGACCTCATTCGGCTAAGGCAATTAATTCATGGTATTAATGAGAAGCTTAGAAGCAAGGCCATTCAAGAGACTTTAACCGTGATTCACGCAAACGGATCTAACACCTTCACTGTAAAATAACAGACAAACATCATTCTCCCGGAAATTGCTAGGTTTTCCATACGAAACTCAAGAGTTTTACTCATTTCAAAATGAAGACTGACGCTCATCTTTTGCATCAGCAGGACACTATATGTTTCCGAAGCAGGACAGGCCATAAAGTACCTTACAAAACGCAAAACACACCCGAGTAATTGTTCATAGCCTTACTTGTAGATACATGATGACTATTGTTATCTTCATCGGAACTGCTCTCTCTTCGAGTTTCCGTGGAAGTCGGATACAGCCGGGTTGGTTGTACGGGCTCGGATCGGGCATCCGACTCCGATGTATCGCCACGAGTTGCTGAGTTGAGCAAATAGCCTCCAAGCAATCCAGCTCCAAGTAGTAACCCACTGGTTACCCAGGAGCTTATCGCAGGTTCCGTATCAGTTGTGTCTGTTTTGCGCGGGATCGAGTCAGAAGGACGTCT